>JAODAL010077908.1:0-13107 GCA_025379985.1 Phyllomedusa bahiana
CAGTTTTGACCGGACTGTGAGGGTGTAATGCTTGCTGCAGCTCTGTGTAACAGCATGGTGAGACAAACCCTTTAAATATGGTGCAGAAGCTGAGAGAAAATAAAAAGCCACATTTAACCCACCTTTAGTTCAGCCATGCACATTCAGGTCCTCTCTCCTGTCTTCTGTTGATTTCCGGCTTGGATCAAATCTTATCTATCATTCAGAGGCGCTGATCAGCTGCAGTGGTGATGTTGTTTGGCCCAAGCCTTAAGACCGTGGAGAGAATCTGGAGATGTGTCACTGGATTGAATGTGACTTGAGAGATAATTTGTCAGAATACAAATAAAAAGTCTTTGTTAGGACTAGGGCATCCCTTACAGAATCACAATCCTATGTCAATAACCAATTAAGGCACTAGTGGACCAGATGCATGGTTTGGTGCAATTAGTTCAAGACTTTGAACAGAGGGTTCAGCTGAAGGAGACCAAACTCTCCCAAAATGCAGTTTCTATGTACCCACCTGTGGAGCCTAAGTTCAACCTGCCCGACTGTTTTTCTGGTGACCACAGAACTTTTGTTACTTTCCAGGAGAGTTGCAAGTTATATTTTTGGCTTAAACCTCATTCATCCGGACCTGAGGAGCAAAATGGGGGGTTCATAATTTCCTTGCTACAGAGGATGCCTCATGCCTGAGCTTTCTCCTTTCCTGAACTATTGTCTGTTGACTAATTTTTTCAGGCTTTGGGACTTTTGTATGATGAACCGGACATCAGGTCTGTAGCCGAAACTAATATTATGTTTCTGTCAGGGGCAGCAACCAGTGAAAAACTACTGCTCTGAGTTTAGCCTTTTCCTGCCTCCACATATAATGAGGCATTGAATACAGATAAATAACCTATGCAGCTGGGATCAACCATGTCTCCTAGAGACCGCAAAATTCTCTGAAAGAGCAAGGGACTGTTCCTACTGTGGAGCCGCGGCTCATCTTATGCGTAACTGCCCCCAAGTGTCCGATTCTGGAAAACTCCAGCGCCTAGGTGACTCTTGAGAAGGTCACCTAGGCGGTTAGGTGTTTCCCAGTATGTCTCAAAACGTAATATTGTCCGTTTGTATTGTGTATAACAACTAGAGATGGGCGAATTTCTCAAAAATTCGGTTCGCTCACTTCGCCGAATTTCCCGACAAAAATAACTTCGGTCCGAATTACTTCGGGACGAATCACGTTAAAAAACAGCTATTTCCAGGCTGCACAGAGCCTGCAGGGTGCTGTAGAACGTTGTGCCATGCTTAAATATTCAGAGGGAGCTTAGTTTGGTCTTCATACAATGTTTTGTTTTAGTATGAAACGCACATGACTGCCGCCGCTATTAGAATCGCTTCACTATAAAATTCCCTGGGCACTTAAGAGGGCAAAACTGACCAAAAAAACTGAAGGGGGAATCTAGCCTGATAAAGTCATGGCAACGACAGCTGGAAAAAACACAAGCTGAGAGCTCAGGTGGCAAAATCAGTGACAGAGTGTGGAGTTGACGGCGGCAGCCACAGCAGCATGAGGTCAGAGAGTGGCACAATGACATTCTGGAGGTGGCAAAAACAGGAGTAGGCCACAGAGTGGCACAATGACACAGTGTGGAGTTGACGGCATCAACAGCAGCAGCAGCATGAGGTCAGACAGTGGCACAATGACACAGTGTGGAGGTGTCAAAAACAGGAGTAGGCCACAGAGTGGCACAATGACAGGGAGTGGAGGGCACGGCAGCAGCCACAGCAGCAGCATGAGGTCAGACAGTGGCACAATGACATTCTGGAGGTGGAAAAACAGTAGTTGGCCACAGAGTGGCACAATGATAGGGAGTTGAGGTGACGGCGGCAGCAGCATGAGGTCAGACAGTGGCACAATGACATTCTGGAGGTGGCAAAACAGTAGTAGGCCACATAGTGGCACAATGACAGAGAGTGGAGGTGACGGTGGCAGCAGCATGAGGTCAGACAGTGGCACAATGACATTCTGGAGGTGGCAAAAACAGGAGTAGGCCACAGAGTGGCACAATGACAGAGAGTGGAGGTGACGGCGGCAGCGGCATGAGGTCAGACAGTGGCACAATGATATTCTGGAGGTGGCAAAAACTGGAGTAGGCCACAGAGTGGCACAATGACAGAGAGTGGAGGTGACGGCGGCAGCAGCATGAGGTCAGACAGTGGCACAATGACATTCTGGAGGTGGCAAAAACTGGAGTAGGCCAAAGAGTGGCACAATGACAGAGAGTGGAGGTGACAGCGGCAGCAGCATGAGGTCAGACAGTGGCACAATGACATTCTGGAGATGGCAAAAACTGGAGTAGGCCACAGAGTGGCACAATGACAGAGAGTGGAGGTGACGGCGGCAGCAGCATGAGGTCACACAGTGGCACAATGACATTCTGGAGGTGGCAAAAACAGGAGTAGGCCACAGAGTGGCACAATGACAGAGAGTGGAGATGACGGCGGCAGCAGCATGTGGTCACACAGTGGCACAATGACATTCTGGAGATGGCAAAAACTTGAGTAGGCCACAGAGTGGCACAATGACAGAGAGTGGAGGTGACGGCGGCAGCAGCATGAGGTCACACAGTGGCACAATGACATTCTGGAGGTGGCAAAAACTGGAGTAGGCCACAGAGTGGCACAATGACAGAGAGTGGAGGTCAGGGCGGCAGCAGCATGAGGTCAGACCAGTGGCACAATGACATTCTGGAGGTGGAAAAAACTTGAGTAGCCACAGAGTGGCACAATGACAGAGAGTGGAGGTGACGGCGGCAGCAGCATGAGGTCAGTCAGTGGCACAATGACATTCTGGAGGTGGCAAAACAGTAGTAGGCCACAGAGTGGCACAATAACTGAGAGTGGAGGTCACGGCGGGAGCAGCATGAGGTTAGGCAGTGGCACAAGGACATTCTGGAGGTGGCAAAAACTGGAGTAGGCCACAGAGTGGCACAATGACAGAGAGTGTAGGTGACGGCGGCAGGAGCAACAGCATGAGGTCAGAGAGTCGCACAATGACACAGTGTGGATGTCACGGCACCAGCAACAGTAGCAGCAGTATGAGGTCAGAGAGTGGCACAATGACAGAGTGTGGAGGTGGGTGGCAATACCAGTCCCTGGTAAAGATGGTTGGTGGCAGATGAAGATACTGTCAGCAGATGTGTAGCATCAGGCGGGTGGTTGTATCAGAATAGTGGCTGAGGCAGGTAGTTTGAACCCAGACTCATTTCTCACAGTTTGGATGAGGCGTCATGGCTGATGTAGTCTGATGCCTAAGGCATTGGTGTGTGGAAATCCTGGCCGATCCACGCCTGATTCATCTTGACAAAGGTCAGTCATTCCACATTTCCCGTGGACAAGCAGGTTCTCCTTGGGGTAACGATGGCCCCCGCCGCACTGAACACCCGCTCTGATGCCACACTACTGGCCGGGCAGGACAGCTACTCCACTGCAGACTCGGCAAGTTGCGGCCACACATCCAGTTTGGTTGCCCAGTATTCCAGCGGATCTTCTAACTGGGGTGGCAGAGTGCTATCCAAGTAGGCCACCAACTGTTGGTTCAGGGTCTGCTCCAGGTCCTGGTGCTGCTGCTGCTGGCGACTGCCCTCCTCACTAGGCGGGTGAAGGAAGCTGCTCATCAGTGACTGCAGACTTAGGTTGCTACTGATGGAGCTGGTACTGCTCCTACCCCCCCCACCTTCCCCCAGCAGCCGCGGCAGTAGTACGTGAACGTTGAAGAACCCCCCAGTCAGACCTGTCAGAGAAGGGACGATGCCGCACATAGGCAGCGGCCAACTGACTACGGAGGATTTCCCTATAGTATTTGAGTTTGTTCTCCCTCTCAATAGCTGGTAAAAAGGCTCCCATTTTGGAACGGTAGCGAGCATCCAATAGGATGGAGAGCCAGAAGTCATCCTCTGCCGGGTGCTGACTATTCGGCTGTCACTAGCCAGGCAAATCAGCATGCTGCGGGCCCTCTGCACAAGTGACTCCGAGAGGCTCACTGCCTCCATCTCCACTGTATACTGCCACGGTGCTTGCGCGTCATCTGCCTCGTCTTCCTCATCTCCAACTACCTCCTCCAGCTGCTCCTGCTCCTCCTCTCTTGTCACCTGGGTAGAAAATCCTCTAATTTCACCAGACAATGCTTCTGATCCAATGTCCTCCTCCTCCTCCATTTCAGTCCCCACCAGACTCATGTGGCCGCGAGATGTAGTCACCATTTCTCCATTCCGCTGCCCAGACAGATTTTTCAGCATTTGTTCCAGGACATGAAGCAGTGGAATGACGTTATTCATCCCGTAGTCCTGGCGACTGACAAATAACGTGGCCTCCTCGAATGGCCTCAACAAACGGCAGGTGTCACACATGAGCTGCCACTGGCTGACATCAAAGTTACACAGGAGTACTCCTGTCCGCCTGGATCATCAAAAAATCGTTAATGGCCTTTCTCTGTTCATACAGTCGGTCCAACATGTGCAGGCTGTAATTCCAACGGGTGGAAACATCGCATAGAAGAGTGTGTTGGGGGAGGCCGTTCTGCCGATGCAACTCGAGGAGGGTGTTCCTGTCTTTGTACGAATGTATGAACTGCATTCACATTTACCTGGCAAATTTCAGAATCTTCTGAATATCGGAGGAAGACTTCAGGAACCTTTTCACAACCAGATTGAACATGTGCACAATGCAGGGTGCATGGACCATCCCTCCTCGGTGCAGCGCGGACACCATGTTGCTCCCTTTGTCCGTAACCATGGTTACGATTTGCAGTTGGCGCGGAGAAAGCCACACATCGATTTCTTGCTGCATGACACGGAGCAGTTCTTCCCCTGTGTGACTTTGTTCGCCGAGGCAAGCCAGGTGTAGAACTGCGTGACACCGCTGTGCCCTACACTTGTGGTATGATGGAGCAGTACTTGTGGAGGCTGAGATGGTGGTGGTGGTGGAGGAGGAGGAGGCGGACATTGGCGCAGGAACTGTAGTTTGACAACGTGGAGGAGAAAGCAGCGTCTCCTGTCCAAGTTGTTGGTGTGCCTGGGCCGGAAGCACATTCACCCAGTGGGCCGTAAAGGACATGTACTGGCCCTGACCGTAGTTACAGCTCCAGACGTCCGCGCTGCCGTGCACCTTGGAACAAACCGATAAGCTCAAGGACTGGCCCACCTTCTGTTCTACATATTTATGAAGTGCTGGTACTGCCTTTTTGGAAAAGAAATTACGGCTTGGAACTCTCCATCTCGGCCAGCACAACCATTAGTTCTCGAATTTTTGCGAGCCCCACCTTTTTGGGAAAAGGGGGAGGGACTGCAGCCCCAAACAACTTGGACAGGAGCTTTCAGCTTCTCACCTGGGAGGGGTTGGACGCATACGTTGTCTCTTTGCAATCGCCTCGCTGAAGGGACTGCTGGCGCCATATAGCAGGAACAGGACATCTGGACCGGGGAAATTTTTTAAAAAAAGAAAACACTCCCCCTTCTGCAGGGGTGGTGGACCGGGACTGGCGCAAGGATCTGCCACGGGGCGCTGCTGCTTTTGCTGCGGCGGCAAAATGGACCACCACATCTAGCCACTTTTTCCCGGCCCACCATGGTGACGCTGCAGGGGTAAACGTGCTCCCGGGCCCCACCTTCGTTTTCCCCTACAGTTCAACATATCCCATATTCCCCTCCTGGTTTTTTGCAAAGAACTGCCACACCCGAGAAAGGATTTTACCGCCAACGCTCCGCACTGAGTGAACGCCGCCCTCCTCCTGACCCCCCCTGTGCCGCACTTTTCTTGGACCTGCGAAGGGGGGTTTTTTTACCCCGTGGCCGCTTGGCTCCCGACCTCACACTGCTGCACCCGCGACTCACGGCCCCACAACCCCTTGCTGGCTGCGCCCCTGCCTGACCCAACTGACGCCCCTTCCCCCTGACGATGATGAAGCCCTTTCCTCTCCCGGTCCCCAATGGTCGGCTACATCATCATCTTTTTGTGTTTCATCGTCACGCTGCCTCATCACCAGTCTTGGTATGCAGAGGGCCCGACCCCACAACAGACCTCCCATGCCACTCCCCAACATCATACTTTGCTGCCTACTGCAAGAAGCAGGGATATTGGCCCCATTCTTCGCTGCCCAAATAGCTTCAATGCCCTCTTTTAAAATTTTTCATCCTCCTATATAGTGGCGGAGCCAGACCACATAGTAATCTCTGGGTGAGGGAACCGGGTGGGGCCGTGGGGGGGAGGACAGGGAGGGGCCCCTGACCCGCTCCCGGGGCCCTGTCAACTAAGGGTTGTGGGCTGACTTCCCACCGACTCTTGGCTGGGGTTGTCAGATGTCATCTGGGAGGAAGTGGATGACCTAGTCAACCAATCAAGAACCATTGGGTTGCTGAACAACACACGGCTGCTAGATGACAGCGACAGTTGTGGCCTCACCGAGTGACCCCTCCTGTGACGTCCTCTTGCTGTGCTGCGACCTGGGCCTGGAATGTTTGTCCCTCTGCCACTCGCAGGTGAAGAGCCTGCCATCTCTCTGTCTGACATACTGTTTGTTCTAAAATGTACAGACACCGTTTGATGAAGATATCTGTATATGATAAATACACACCCTGTATTTGACTCCAAATGAACCCAGTAACAAGCTTGGGTAACCCTTGGATATAAATTGTGCTCCACAAATGGGCAGGAAAAATTGACTTGTATGTGCCGTTTAAAAACTCTGTGTATTTTACTGAATGTAAAAGCAAATACAGGCTTAATTAACCTTCGGATATGAATTATGCTACAGAATTTCTTGAGGAAGCATTTAATCGGCGAAACGTACGTCGGGGTGACTGGAGGTATATCACCATCTGCAATTGTATATGCAGATGGTGATATATAGGTCTTAATGAAGTCTTTTATGAGAAATATACACCCACTAAGGGTATTTTTACACTGAGTATTACTCTCATATACATGTGACCTTTCACCTATCTCACATTACCCTATTTGTTTCTATACACTGTCTTGTAACTTGTTTGTAATGTTTATGCGCCTCTTTGTATTCAACTATGGGATCTCTTTTTCTGTAATTGTATTTGATTTTTTATAATTATTTAATAAAGAATTTTGGTATTAATTGGTGGTGGATTAAGCTCCTTCCTTTTTTTCTATATGTGTAAATAGAATTTCTTCTGTAGCGGTGAAAAAGAAAGTTTCTTTTACTGAGTACAACTGCAGAAAAATACTTAGTTAACCCCTGGATGTAAATTGCGCCAAACAATTGAGCAGCCAAAAACGACCAGCTTTGTAGTGTGTTACAATGGTGTGTATTTTACGCTACACAACAAGAGAAAAAATTGTAATTAACCTTCGCTTGTGAATTATGCTACAGGAAAAATGTATTTTTTGGCGGTGAAAGACAGTTTCTTTTAGTCACCACAGCAGCAAAACAACGCTTAATTAACCCCTGGATGTAAATTGCGGCAAACAATTGAGCAACCACAAACTACCAGCTTTGTAGCGTGTTACAATGGCGTGTTTTTTTACGCTACACAACAAGAGAAAAAATTGTAATTAACCTTCGCTTGTGAATTATGCTACAGGAAAAATTTATTTTTTGGCAGTGAAAGATGGTTTATTTTAGTCACCACAGCAGCGAAACAGCGCTTAATTAAGCGCTGGATGTAAATTGCGCCAAACAATTGAGCAACCACAAACTACCAGCTTTGTAGCATGTTACAATGGCGTGTTTTTTAAGCTACACAACAAGAGAAAAAATAGAGCGGTATGAGAGCGGTATGAGCTCCCAGCGTCGCGCCCGGACTTATATAGTGCGGTGACATCACAGAATCCCGCCGGTCTCTGATTGGCTTCATCTCTGCACATGTCATGCAGGCTATGCCCTTCTTCCTCCCAGAGTTCTTTGCCCCATGTATTGCCATGTGCTCGCAGCCATTTTATCAATCAAAAGCACACTTCCTTCACCCGAAGTACCCCAAACTTCGACTTCGTTCAGAACCGACGTTTTCCTGAAATTCTAAATGAATTCCACTTCGTTAGAATCAATTCACCCATCTCTAATAACAACCACAAAATTTTCTAGTAATTCGGCATTTATATTCTAGGTCATTATGCATCAATTTACGGTAACACCTTCCCCCACAAAACATATGAATACGTCCAGTGTCAGGAAGGAGTTAATGTAGTTTTATTTTATTCTGGATTTTTCAAGTTTTGCTGGCTTGAAATGTTAAGAGGATATTTTAAACACAACATAGAATTTAATTGCAAATGTTTTCATTGAAAGTTGTTTGACTGTCTTCTCTGTCTAATATAATACAGATGCAGCAAAGATAAACTTGGCAGAAACTACACCATGATATCATAGCACATAAAGTGATCTCAACTTTTTCAATGTTTTTCAATAGCTTTTGTTGTAATCTAAGAATAGATATAATCACCATCAAGTAAAACAATGCTACACTTGTACTTCAATACACTCCTATCAAGTAATATTACAATTTTATCTGGCTACATAACAGTTTTGGTAATTTATATAATTCAGTGGGGGACTGTAAGAGATGCTCTACTCTTGCCCACGCTTACCCGGCCTAAGCAAAGTGACCTAAAAAGGGTGATCCCACACTCGAACCTCTTCCTGAGATATTCCTAGATAAAAAGATGCCAAACAGATGGATGAAAAAACAATCGACCAAAAGGAAAAAGATACAGCAGAAAATTATTAAAGCAAAGTTAGACAGGCTGAGCTTACACCAGGAGGACAGACAGTACCTTAGTACATGGCTGGACTCCTCCCATGATTGGGCGGTCAAACTTCAAGGTTTTAATCTATTAAGGAAAGACAGGGCGAACAGGAGGGGAGGAGGAGTGTGTCTGTATGTAAGGAGTGATATGAAGGCAAATGTGAAAGAGTAAACAGAGGGCGGAGTAGCTAATGATGTGGAAACATTGTGGGTGGAAACACAAGGAGGGGTTATTGCAGAAAAAAATATTTTTGGTGTAATCTATAGACCCCCGAACATCACTGAGGAGATAGAAGAACAGGTGCATAATCAAATGGTGTTGGCAGCACAAGTTGGTACGGTGGTAACAATGGTGACTTTAATTACCCAGGCATTGACTGGGGTCACGGTTCTGCATCAACTGAAAAGGGAAGGAAGTTCCTCAATCTGTTAACCCCTTCACGACCTTGGCCGTATCCATACGTCCAGGTGGTTTGGGGGTTCACGCACCTGGACGTATGGATACGTCCTGAGGATCGCGCGAACTCTAAGGCAGAGTTCGCGCGATCGGCGCGGGGTGTCAGCTGTATATTACAGCTGACATCCCGCAGCGTCGGCCCCGACCCCGGATCGCTCCGGGGGGGTGGTTAACCCCTTAATTATCGCGACGATCGGGTCGCAATAACTAAGGGAGACGCAGGAGGAGATCGCTCCTCCTGCGTCTCTGTCGGCGGCAGCAGCGCACGGATCGGGCGATCCGTGCAGCTCCTGCCTCCCTACAGACAACACGGAGGGCAGAGAATGCCTTCCGGGTTGTCTATGACGTCACGACGCCCGGCCGTGCCCTGTGGGCACGCCCCGGCATCGTGACTGACAGTTGTCATAGGAACCATATAGAAACAAGCTATGTATGTTTCCTATTGATGGAGATCAAAAGATCTTATTCAAACCCCCTTGGGGGAAAAGTAAAAAAAATAAGTAAAAAAGTAAAAAAAAAAGAAAAAAAAAAAGTGAAAAATGAAAAACCACAAACACAAAAAATAAAATAAAAATACGTAAAACCCGCCTTTCCCCTTTAAAAACGCCATCGCCCCAAAAATGATAAAAAAATAAATAAAGTCCCATATTTGGTTCCCCCGCGTGCGTAACGAACCCCCCTTTAAAAATCTTCATGTTAAAAACCTGTACGGTAAACGCTGTAAAAAAAAAAACAAAAAAAACACAGAATTAAGATTTTGTTCACCCCCGCAGCACATAAAAGGGAAAAAAAAGCGACAAAAACCCCCAAAAAACCCCAAAGTTGTACCAATAAAACGTCAGTTCATCCCGCAAAAAAAAAAGTCCTCATACATTGTTAGGGAAAAAAAAAAATGATAGCTTCGAAGATAGCGATGATAAAAATTGTTTTACAACAAAAAACACTTTTCTTTTTTTTTTTAAGTGCTTCAGTTAAAAAAAATATATAAATAGGGTATCCCCATAAATCGTAGCACCCGAGTAAAGCTAACTTATCCGGATACTGCAGGGTTCCCTGTTAAAAATAAAATAAAAAACACTACTAGGATTGCAGTTTTTTTCTTCCCCCGGGCCCCCCAAAAAATGGATTTAAAAGCGATCAAAAAGCCTTGTCCCCCCAAAAATGATACTAAAAAAAAGGGGCAACTCACTTGCAAAAACAAGTCCCTACACAGCTCCAAAGCACAAAAAATTTTAAAAAGTTATGGTTCTCGGCTAGGGATGCAAAAAAACGTTTTTTCCCCGGGTTTAAATAAAAGTGTTTTTATTGAAAAAAGCAGAAAAACAAAAAAAAATATCAAAGGGATCGGTGAAATCGTAGACCTGTGAAAAAAGCTCCCTGTCTATATACCGTCAGTGACCGCTATAAAAAAAAAATAAAAAACACACCAAGATTGCTGAAATTTGTTCAAAACATTCAAAAAAACCTAATAAAAAGTGAAAAAAGTTTTCATATGCCCCGCAAAAGGGTACCCAATAAAAACTTAAAACCACCCGGAAAAAAAAAAGCCCCCAACCCTTGCCACAGCAAAAAAAAAAAAATTAGGTGTAGAATAGGACAAAAAAAACGAAATTTTTTTATAGAGTTTTTACTGTGTAAAAGTAATAAAACAGAAAAAACTATATAAAATCTTTATTTGTAATTTACGCCCATAGAAAAATTTTATACTCTTTTACCTGACGGCGAATGCTGTAAAATTGTACTAAAAAAAACAATGACCGAACTGCGTTTTTCCCCCCATTTTCATTGCCCAATGCTAAAAAAAAACTATGGAACACCTTGCATCCAAAATGACATACCCCTAGATGAGTCCCCGATGGGTGTTGAATCCAAAATGGGCATTCTGGAGATTTCGCCGTTCGCCTTTGGGGGCTTTGCAAATGGACGGCCCACCAAAATCTGGTTCCAAAAAACCAATTAGCGCTCCCTCCCTATCCCCCTGCTATTTCGCCCAAACGAGTTTACACCCACTGTAGGGGTTTTCCCAACTTTGGGAAAAATTGCTTAAAAAAGTTTTAGTTGTTTTTTTCGGATTCCCCTTTTATATATGAAACATTTTTAAACTAAAATTGCAAATTATTGGAAAAAAAATGTTTTTTTTTTTTTAAAAACCTTATGCTAAAAAAATTTGTGAATATGTGTGGGGGGAATTTTCCAAGACCCCCGGATATATTTCCCTTTGGGGTGTGTTCCAATTTTCGGTCTATTTTGGGGTTTTATTAGTTTTGCATTTGGGGGTCCCCAAACCCGAATGGGCCTAAATAAAATTATTGAAAAAAGGACCCTAGGTATATAGGTGTCCTCCTATTTGGGGGCTTATGGGGGAGCCAAATAATGCACAGGGCCACTTTGGGTATCTCTAAAAAAGGCAGACCCGGGGGGAATTTATTTAAGTTGCATTTACCTGTCAATTTACTGTATTCCAGTGGGTAATGGATAACTATTGAAAATCTGCAAAAAAAAAATGTGAAATTTTGAAATTTCACCTCCCCTTTGTTTAATTCTGTGAAAAATCTAAAGGGTTATCAAAAATTTTTAAAAAGTGTTGTAAATACGTTAAGGGGGCTAGTTTCCAGATGGGGTCACTTTTGGGGGGTATCTAAAATGCAGGCCCCCCAAAACCCCTAGAACTGGGTGGTCCCTAAAAAAATTTTATATTTAAATTTTTTTGAAAATGTGAGAAATTTCTACTAAATTTCTAAGCCCCCAATGTCGTAAAAAAAAAAAAAAAACTTTAAAAAAAAGTGCCAATATGTGGAAAATTTGGGAGATCAGTTATAAATATTTTTTGGGGGAAAAATTATCGTCTTGCCGCAGAAATTTTGCAACTTCAAATCGCAAATTTTTCCAAAAATTTCTGAAATTTTGAATTTTTCACAAACAAAAAAGGGTTGATGGATAAAAATTTTTAAAAAAAATTAAAGCCAATGTGTCACGAGAAACAATCTCTGAATACATGGTAGGTAAAAGTGTCAAAAAGTTTTCTCAATAAATGGACACTGTCAGATTTCAAAAAAAGGGTGGGTCAGGAACGCCAAAACAGGTGGGCCTTTTAAAGGGGGTTTAAAGGATAAATTTTTTGGGGCAGTTTTTTGGAGGGAACCCCTGAAGGTGCTTGTTGGATCTGGTACTTTTTGACAAAGAGAATTGTCGGAGCGGCAGGTTTCTGAAAATTTTGGTAACAGTGACCAAATATAATTTTTTTTAGCGGGAAGTGGAAAAAAGAAAAACAGGGGAAGGCAAAAAATTTAATTTTAAAGGGCCAAAATTTTCCTTATTTAGGATGCAAACGGACCCTAGCTGGGGGCAGTATTGCAAAAGTGATATAGAAGCCCAAAAGGGAAGGGTTTTAAATTTATTTGGGAAAATTTTTGCAAAAAATATTCATTGGGTAAAAGTATGGGGCTAAAAACCAACATGGCTTTTACCTTTGTTTTTTTGGGGGAAAAAACATAAAAAAGGGCATTTAAAATATAATCTGTGCTCGGCTCAACCCTTTAAAATTACAGAGAGCTTAATAAAATCTGTAAAAAATGATAAAAGCGCTAAAATTCAAATGAAAGGCAGGGCCCCAAGGGCGCAAGACTAACCCCAAGAAAGTCTTTAATCATAACTCCAAAAACCCAAAATCAAGAGCACGTAGGCCTTTAAAAACCCGTGATGGGGTGCTGGTCACTGGGGCCAAGACAAGGGAGAGGTCTAAATGGTTCGTAAACCCTTTTTAACAAGAAGAGTAATGAAATAAAAGCGATTTTTTAAACATACCCCTAAAAAATGTAAAATTTGTGCAAAAGAATTTTGTACTTGCGATTTATAGTCCATACTAGGCATCGGTACAAAACTTGAATATTCAGTCCCCTGAACTCCAAAGGGGGT
>JAODAL010077909.1:0-13106 GCA_025379985.1 Phyllomedusa bahiana
TACACGGAAAAGCCAATTACGGGACTGAAGGACAAAATCCAAACTCTCATTTCCCCAACCCCAACCCAAACTGGGAACAGGGGCCGGGGGGGGGATAAAATTTTTATAGGACCAGCGCCCCCAAAAAAGCCAAAAATTTCCGGGGGCACTTTGGCCCCTTTTAAATCTAGACCAGCCGTCCTCGGCCCGCGCCGCCCAGGGGGGCCGGCAAAGCGCACGAAAGGCCCGGGCCGGGGGAGCGCCGTTCACCCGGGGCGGGGGCCCGGTAAAACGAGCCGGTTGGGGACGAGGGTTGGCCCCGGGGGGACCCCGTTCCCGGCCGCGGCCTGGAAGGGGAGGGGAAAAGGCTGCAGGGGGAGCGGCGCCCGCGGCCCCCCTGACTTTCCCTTGCCCCCCAGTTTGATTTAAACCCCTCCCTATAAACCCCCGTAGTGAAAAATCCATCCAAATTTTTAGCCCCCCGTAGTGTAATCCAGTCATATATAGCCACCAGTAGTGATAATCCATCAATATAAGCCCCCTGGGAGTCATAAATCCCTATATATATTTTAAAACCCCCTGCATTGATAACCATAATTTTGCCCGCGGATTGATAAAAAAATATTTATATAACCCCCCCGAAATTTATATTTCCTCCATATAAGCCCCCAGTAGGGGAAAAATCCATCCAAATATAGCCCCCCGTATTTATTTTAATTTATCCAAATAAGCCACCAGTATGATAAAACCTTAAAAAAAATAGCCCCTTAGTGATAATCCATTTAAAATTTTTAAAACCCCCTTTATTCATAATCCCCTCCCTATATAGGACCCCTGTAGTGATAATCCATCCCCTATATACCCCCCCAGTAGTGATAATCCAACCCTATATAGCCCCCCGTTTGTCATAATCCAAAAAAATTTTTATAGCCCCCAGTAGTGGAAAAATCCATCCATATTTTGCCCCAAGTAGTGTTATTCCATCCATATACAGCCCCCTGTAGTGTTTTAAACCATCCTATATAGCCCCCAAATGTGATTAAAAACATCCATAATACCCCCCTGTAGTTTATAATTTCCTTCCCCTATTTTAGAACCCCCCGTAGTGATAATCCATCCATAAAATAGACCCCCGTAGGGTAAAATCCCCTATAATATAGCCCCCCTGCATTGATTTTTTTAAACAATATAAAAACCCCCTTTTGAGGAATCCAAACAATGTATAGCCCCCCCTTTGGATAAACCAAACCATATATTTGTCCCCTGTAGTCATTTTCCCCTATATATATAAAACCCCCCGTTTTTTATATTCCCCAAAAAAAATAGCCCCCCGCCCTTTTATAATCCAATTTTATATTTATCCCCCCGGGAGGTGATAATCCATCCATAATAAACCCCGTATTATAAACCATTCCATATATACCCCCAGTGTGATTAAATTTCCCCCAAAATAGCCCCCCCTTTTATGAAATTTTCCCTCCATTTAAAAGAACCCCCGTGGAAAATTTCCAAACAATATATAGCCCAATGTAGGGATAAACCATATATTAAAAAATATAGCCCCCCCCATTGATATTCCCCTCAAAATATAGCCCCCTGTTTAGATAATCCATCAAATGTATAAATCCCCGTAGTGATAATTTCCCTCCATATTTAGTCCCCTGAAAATCATAATCCATTTTATTTTATAGCCCCCTTAGTAAAAAACCATATAAATAAAAGCCCCCCCGCATTTTATAACCCTTTTATATTTAGCCCCCTGCATGATTTTAAAAAAACAAATAAAGCCCCCAGTTTGTGATAATCCATCCATAAAATTTTTAAACCCCCCGTAGTGTTTAAAACCCTCGGGTATATAGCCCCCAGTAGTGATTTAAACCCATCCATATATAAGGGCCCTCTGTAGTGATAAACCATCCATATTTTAGCCCCCGTAGTGATAATTTCCCCTATAATAGCCCCCCGTAGTGATAACCATTTCCCTATATAGCCCCCAGTAGTGATAAAACCATAAAAAAAATAAACCCCCCCGTTTTTTTTTCATCCCTATAAAGCCCCTGTATCCCTAATCCATCCGTATAAAGCCCCCCGTATCCCTTTTTTTCCCCATATATAGGGCCCCTGCATGGAAATCCCTATATACTTTGCCCCCGTAAAGGTAAAAAACCCTTATATAGCCCCCATTAATGGGGAAACTACCCTTTTATAGCCCACTGTTTTGGTAAACTACCCTTTTTTAGGGCCCCCCCTAATGGTTTAAAATACCCTTTTATAAACCCCCTGAAATTTTTAAAAAAACAACTTATTTTAGCCCCCTGTAATTTTTAAAATTTCCCTTTTTTAGCCCCCCCCGTAAAAGGTAAAGTAACTTATAAAACCCCCCGTAAAATTGGGAAAATCCCCTTTTTTAGCCTCCCTGTAATGGTAAAATTCCCTTATATAGCCCCCCGTAAAAGGTTTCCCTTTTATAGCCCCCTGTAATGGGAAAATAACCCCTTATAAGGCCCCCCGTAATTGGAAAAATTTCCCCCAATTTTGCCCCCTGTAATGGTAAAGGGCCCCCTTTTTTTGACCCCTGTAATTTGGGCCCCCTTTTTTAGCCCCCTATAATTGGAAATGGTACCCCCTTTTTATACCCCCCGTAAAAGGTAAAGTAAACCCCTTTAAAAACCCCCCTGGGAATGGGAAAATACCCTTTTTAAAAACCCCCTGTTTTTGGTAAAGTTTCCCTTTAAAACCCCCAATTTAAATGTGAATGGTAAAGTACCCTTTATAGCCCCCCCTGTAAGGGGAAAAAGACACCCATATAGCCCCCCCGGGAATGGTAAAGTACCCCAAAAAAATTGCCCCCTTTTAATGGGAAATTTTCACCTAAAAACCCCTGTATGGTAAGTAACCCCCAAAATAGCCCCCCGTTTTAAAGGTTAAAATTCACCTTTTTGCCCCATTTAATTAAATTTGGAAAGGGACACCTATTTTAGCCCCTCCCGTAATGGGAAAGTACACCTATATAGCCCCCTGTAATTAAAAATACCCCTTTTAAAAGGGCCCCCTTTTACTGGGGAAAAATACACCTTTTTTTAAACCCCCCCGTAATGGTAAAGTTTCACCCATTTTATAGCCCCCCGTAATGGAAAAGTACCCTTAAAATAGCCCCCTGTAATGGTTTAAAGGGACACCTAAAATAGCCCCCGTGTACTGGTAAAAAATACAACCCATATACCCCCCGTAAAGGAAAAATACACCTAAATTTGCCCCCTTTAAATGGTTAAAAACCACCTATATAAACCCCCGTATGGGAAAAACCCCACCTTTAAAAAAAGCCCCCCCCCGGTGGGAAAAACCATCCCATAATTAAAACCCCTGTAGTGAAAATCCCTCCATAATTTTTAGCCCACTTTTTAGGTATAAAATTTTAATTTTTATATATGCCCCTGCTTTTATAATCCAAACCCTTTATAGCCCCCCCCTTTTTAGTAAGCCCCTCAATGTAAAGTCCCCTGTTAAATTATAATCCATCCAAAATTTAGTCCCGGGAGTCCAAAAATTCATATTTTTATAAAATATAGCCCCTGTATTATAACCTTTTAAATATAGCCCGGCATTTATAATCCCCCAAAATATTTTGCCCCCCGCAGTGATAATCCATCCATTTTATACCACCAGTTTGTGATAAAACCATCCCATATATATAGCCCCCCCGTAGTATAACCATTTTGATTTTTATAGCCCCCATTTGTTTATAATCCATCCAAAATAGCCCCCCTGTAGTGATAAATCCATCCCTATAATTTGCCCCCCTGTAGGGTTTAAACCTTTTATTTATAGCCCCGTTTGGATAATCCCCTCCATATATAGCCCCCGGGATGTTAAACCATTTATTTTATAGGCCCCCCGGAAATGCCCTCCCTATATTGCCCCCTTGGTTTTGTCAAATCCCATCCATTTTTGCCCCCCTTTAGGGCATTTAAACCATCCATATATGCCCCCACTTGATAAACCAAAAATATACCCCCTGTAAAAGGTAAAGTACCCTTTTTTTTTCCCCCTGTAATGGGGAAACTACCCTTTTTTTGCCCCTGTAATGGAAAAGTACCCTTATTTAGCCCCCTGTAAAGGGAAAAATACACTTATATAACCCCCTTTTTTGGGAAAGTACACTTATATGCCCCCTTTTAATGGTTTAAAAAACTCTTTTTTAGCCCCCTGTAATGGAAAAAAAACACTTTTAAAAAAACCCCTGAATGGGAAAAATACACTTTTAAACCCCCCCTAATGGTAAAAATACCCCTTTTTTAGCCCCCGTAAATAAAATTTTCCCCTTTTATAGCCCCCCTGTAAAAGGGGAAAATACACCCTTTTATAGCCCCCCTGAATGGGAAAATACCCTTTATTTGCCCCCCGTAATGGTAAAATTTAAACCTTTTATTCCCCCCTGTAATTTGGGACCTTTTAAGCCCCCTTTAATGGTTTAAAGGTACCCCTTTTATTTCCCCCTGTAAAGGTAAAAGGTTTCACCCCATAAACCCCCGTAAATGGGTAAAATACAGCCCATATAGCCCCGTAATGGTAAAAAATAAAACCCCTTTTTTTTAGGCCCCCGGGAAAAAGGTAAAATAAAACCCTTTTTAGCCCCCTGAAAATGGTAAAGGGGCCCCCTATATAGCCCCCTGTAAAGGAAAGAAAACCTTAAACCCCATGTACTGGTTTAAAGTTTTTTTTTCAAAATATATAGCCCCCTGTAATGGTAAAGTAACCCTTTTTATAGGCCCCCCGTAATTGGTTTTAAAAAACAAACCCATATAGCCCCCCTGGGATGTAAAGTACACCTAAAAAAAGCCCCGGTTAAAGGTAAAGGGAACACCTATAAAGCCCCCTGACTGGGAAAGCACACCTATATAGCCCCCCGTACTGGTAAACCCCACCTAAAATAGCCCCCCTGTAATGGGAAAAAAGCCCAAATAGCCCCCCGTACTGGGTAAAGTACGCTTTTATACCCCCGTAATGGAAAAAATACCCTTTTTTTTTGCCCCCCGTAATGGGAAAAAATAAAACCTATATAGCCCCCTTTTAATGGGGAAAATACCCTTATATACCCCCTGTAAAAGGTAAAGTTAAAACCTATAAAAGCCCCCTGCAAAATGGTTTTAAAATAAACCTTAAAAAGCCCCTTTTAAATGGGAAAGTATACCTATATACCCCCCTGTACTGGAAAAAAACCCCCTATATAGCCCCCTGTACGGGTTTAAAATACACCTAAATTTTGCCCCCTGATGGTTTTTTTTTAAAACACACCTATTAAAAACCCCCTGTACGGTAAAGTTTAAACCTATATTGCCCCCTTTAAATGGGAAAGTACACTTTTAAAAGCTCCCTGTAGTGATTATCGATATGAAAGGACTTCCATTTAGTGAAAATCCATCCTAAAACATATTAAAATTTCCCCCCTTTCAGTGGGGCCAAAGGGAAGACAGAAAAAATAAAAAAAAATTTAAAAAAAAAGGAAAAATTCCCCTTGGCCCCTATCCCTGCAGAAAGGTTTCCCCAAAGCAGCCGGCCCTCCTGGGAACCCGGCGGCGCAGGGGGGGGACACACCTCTGCATCATCCCCCCTGCTGGCCAAAAAGTAGATGCGGCGCTCAGTTAGCCCCCCGAAACAACCCGCAATAGAGGAAAAACAGAGGCGGTAATGAATCGTTCCCCCTGCTTTCCCAAAAGGAACAGCCCCCGCAATGCGCGCAGCTGCTGGGCTCTGCGCCGCCGGGGTACAAGGGCGGCCCCAGAAAAGATGCCCACCGCCCGGTTCTAAAGTCACCGGCGGGGCCGGGGGGAAGGGAGGGATGCCTTTGGGACTGCCCCGGGGGGGTTTGCAATAATTTTCACGGACCCGGGGCAGGTCCCCGGCCCCGGCGGGTTTGGGGTAAACTTGGGGGCAATTTCCCGATGCAGTCACTGGCCCGGTGGGGTTTTAAACCTTTGGGAAAGGACAGGGCTTTTGAGAGCGTGGCCCCTAGAAAGCGCGTCCCCGATGTTCCGTCCGTGGGCGTGGCCACCTTACAACGACAAGAAACGGGAGCCAATAGAAGAGGAGGAAAAATCAGAAGACGAACGTTGCTGTGGGACACAGAAAATGGACTTGGAGGGCACTCTGGACGAGATGGTAAGCATACAGTTCAACTTTTTTAATTACACCCTATGGAAGATTAGGTTGTTTTTATGTGCCCCTTCTTCTTAGCTACAATCTTCGTAGTGAGACAACCCCTTTAATGCCCGGCAATTACCTGTCTGGGAGACTGGCTGTTAATCCCGGGAGTATTTCACATTTTTCTCTTACCATTCCTGGTCATAGGTAGCGTTTAAATGACGTTGACTTGAGCTGCTTTCTGTCAACAGCCACTATAAGGTGAAAGTGCCTGCCCTCATCAGATAGCAGCTGCTGCAGAGCTTAAAGAGGACCTATCACCAGTGACGGAACCATTTTGAAAACAGCTGACGGGAGCAGCCATCTTGTGGATGGCAGTTAAACAGGCTGTCGTATAGGCCACGCCCCCTAATTCCAAGCCTGTGTGCGCCAGGATTCCAAGTTTGTATGCACTGCAGTTAGTCTGCTTTTCAGCTCCCTGACGCAAAATCAAATCAGATTCTGGATCAAAGAAGCCACTTATTTTTTCCACATTGAACATTTGAAATTTTAGGAAAAAATTAAAGGGTTTTTCTTATTTATGTGTGTCTGTATAAATATCCAGCTACCTATATGTGTGTATATTTATCTACTGTCTCTGGAGATGTGATAAGAGTATGCTGCAGATAAGTTAAAAATAAAATAAAGGCTATAACAGCATACTTTAATATAATATGCTAGGAGATATTAAAATGCCCACTGATTGCCAAAAAAACCCCCCTAAATCACATTGTATGTCTTATATGATTCTGGTGATACCAAATTTGTATAGGCTTTATTATGTTTTTGAGAAAATTCATTTTAAATAATTATTTTTATAAAAGAAAGTAACTTTTTTGTTATACAACCTATGGACCTGAGTAATGGTGCAATTTTTTATTTTATTTTGTTTAACCCCCTCACACATTTGGATGGCCCCGTACATCGAAATAGTGTGAAGGGTGTATGGGGCAGGCAGCGGGCAGAGTCTGCTCCATACGCGGTGACCGTCAGCTGTTAATTACAACCAGCAATGTATGTACATACATATATATTTATGTATTACACATACATTGGTTGTAGATATTTGAAATCAATGACAGTAGTGTCCCTTTATTTACTTGTTTAGCCCAAAGCAATTATAGTTACTAGTCTTGGGTGTTTTATGACAATAGTAATAGCACCTCTACAGGAGCTTATATGACTGCTATAGGGGCTTATTATGACCTCATACAGAAGTCCTATCAGCCCCCATAGAGGTGATATTACTGGTGTAACCATAGAGGCTAAAATCTACTAAGGCTGGTAATGATCTGTATGGACAGCACAGGCTAACATTCTGCCTATAACATCCATATAGATCATTGCTAGCCTTGGTGGATTTCCACTCTTAAGGCATGTTCACACAGCTTAAAATGGGCCATATTTCGGTCTGTAATTCTCCGCCGGGCGGGGAGATAATTGACATGTGAATTACTAGCCGCTGGCAATTCAAGTCAATGGGCCGAAGTGCCGGCCCCCCGCTCACTCCCCCGCCCCCGTCCACACGTCGTAATTGCGGGGCGTAATTATGTCCCGCAATTAAGCCGTGTGAACATAGCGTTATAGTCACTTTATCAGGCCAGCAGTGCAGGGGTTAATAAGCTCACCTAGTCAGTCAGAGGGGAGGGGGCAGGGTGAGGGATCTTTCCTCTGCAGGAGACAGGACTGAATGAGTCACTGCCAGATCGCTGAGGATGGGAGGTGGAGCTACTAAACTGAGGCACCAGGCAGCCAAGCACAGGAGCTTGTGTGTGATCCTGGTGCTGCTGCAGCCCAAGCCTCACTGTCACTAGTTTGGCCAGACACATTATAGCACAGGCAGCAGTGAGCACACACAGGGAGGCTGAGCCCTGCCCTCTGCATCGGGGTGCAGGATTTCAGGAGCCGGGCACTCCTGTACCCAGGTTATAAGCATAGTTGCCAACTTTTGAAAATGAAAAAGCAGGAGATCTTAGTGGGCGGCGCGCGTAGCATGGACACGCCCATCTCGTCGGTATGCCACGCCCCTTCAAAAAGCCACACCCACTCCACCTAACTGCATAACGGCTTTGGAAGAAAGCCAGGTAGATGCCCTTATAGCCAGGTAGTAACCCCTCATAAGCAGGTAGTGCCCCTTACAGGCAGGTAGATGCCCCCTTGTAGCCAAGTAGATGCCCCCTCTGTAGCCAGGTAGGTGCCCCCCTTTGTTAGCCAGGTAGATGCCCCCCATTGTTGCCAGGTAGTGCCCCCATTGTTTGGCAGGTAGTGCCCCCATTGTTGCCAGGTAGATGCCCCCTCTGTTGCCAGATTGCCCCATGTGCCAGTAGTGCTCCCTTTGTTGCCAGGTAGTGCTCCCTTTGTTGCCAGGTAGATGCCCCCCTCTGTTGCCAGGTAGTGCCCCCTCTGTTGCCAGGTAGATGCTCCCATTGTTGCCAGTAGATGCCCCCTCTGTTGCCAGGTAGATGTCCCCTCTGTTGCCAGGTAGTGCACCCTCTGTTGCCAGGTAGATGTTCCCCTCTGTTGCCAGGTAGATGCCCCCTCTGTTGCCAGGTATGGCCCCATTGTTGCTAGGTAGTGCCCCCTCTGTTGCCAGGTAGATGTTCCCCTCTGTTGCCAGGTAGTGCCCCCATTGTTGCTAGGAAGTGCCCCTCTGTTGCCAGGTAGATGCCCCCTAATGTTGCCAGTGTAAATGCCCCCTCTGTTTGCCAGGTAGATGTCCCCTCTGTTACCAGTAGATGCCCCCTCTGTAGCCAGGTACATGTCCCTTCTGTTGCCAGGTAGTGCCCCCATTGTTGCCAGGCAGAGCCCACCATATAGCTAATAAAAATAAAATAATAAAATCCACTTACCTCACCAGGCTCCTGCAGCACGGCCGCTCCGGACGATCTCCCCTGCAGCCGCGCGTCACTTCCCCTGCGCCGCTGACCTGTATGTGCGGCGCACACACCGGCGCCGGACATACAGGGGGGAGGAGGGAGGAGAGGAACGATCCCTCCTGCCTCCTCCCTGCACAGCGAGACTCCGGGCGGGTGAGCGGACTCGCTGCGGCCTGCTTTCACCCGCCTGTGGGAACGGCCCGGCGGCGCCACAGTAGTGCGCCAGCGCTACTCTGTCGCCGCAGCCATTTAAAGAGCCCCCGCCGCCGCTGGGCGGCGGGAGGAATGCCAACTCCCCCGGGAGGGCGGGAGGGGACCCCAAATAGCGGGACCCCCCCGCCAAAAACGGGAGAGTTGGCATGTATAGTTATAAGGGCAGAGCTGAGCCTCCTTGTGTGTGCTCAGTGCTGCACAGCTCATTAGTATCAGGGCAGGCGCTGGCTGCTCGGCATACAGCAGCTGTAGCAGAAGCCCCTGTGGGTGGATGCAGGGAGCCCCTGTGGGTGCACAGAGCGCTGCAAACTCCAGCACGGATCCATTCCAGCAGCACTGGCTGCTGCTCAGCACAAGAGCTGCATGAAAACTCACATAAACTGCTCTTCCATGATGCTATGCATCATGGGAGAGTGACTAAAGCACAGCAGTGCATGCTGGGAGCTTATGTGTGACTGCCCCGTGCCGACTTCATTCTCAAGTCGGCTCAGTAGCACTGGTCATGTGACCCAAACAGGGATTTTTTTTACATTTAGGCTGTGCATTTTTAATAGGTTATATTTTAAGAAGTGCTTATTTTTACATTTGCTTTTGAAAGCAAATGTGAAAATTTTAGTGATAAGTACTCTTTAAGGCCCGGCAAGTACCAGCGTGGGAGACTGGCTGGGAATCCCGGGTGCCATCGACATTCATTTCTTACCCTTCCTGGACATAGGTAGCGTTGGAATGATGTTGACTTGGGTTCATTCCATCAATCGCCATTCTAAGCTGAATGTGCCTGCCCTCGTCAGATCGAAGATGCTACACAGCTTAAGGCCGGCAATTACCAGCGTGGGAGACTGGCTGGGAATCCCGGGTGCCGTTGACATTTTTCTCTTACCCGTCCTGGTCAAAGGTAGCATTTAATTGAAGTTTTCTTGGGCTGCTTTCTCTCAGTGCCATTCTAAGATGAATGTGCCTTCCCTTGTCAGATTGCAGATGCTACATAGCTTAAGGCCTGGCAAGTACCAGCGTGGGAGACTGGCTGGGAATCCCGGGTGTCGTTCACATTTTTCTCTTTTCCGTCCATGTCAAAGGTAGCGTTTAATTGATGTTTTCTTGGGCTGCTTTCCGTCAACGGCCATTCTAAGCTGAATGTGCCTGCTCTCGTCAGATCACAGATGCTACACAGCTTAAGGCCCGGCAAGTACCAGCGTGGGAGACTGGCTGGGAATCCCGGGTGCCGTTGACATTTTTCTCTTTTCCGTCCTGGTCAAAGGTAGCGTTTAATTGATGTTTTCTTGGGCTGTTTTCCGTCAACGGCCATTCTAAGCTGAATGTGCCTGCCCTCGTCAGATCGCAGATGCTACACAGCTTAAGGCCCGGCAAGTACCAGCGTGGGAGACTGGCTGGGAATCCCGGGTGCCGTTGACATTTTTCTCTTTTCCGTCCTTGTCAAAGGTAGCGTTTAATTGATGTTTTCTTGGGCTGTTTTCCGTCAACGGCCATTCTAAGCTGAATGTGCCTGCTCTCGTCAGATCGCAGATGCTACACAGCTTAAGGCCCGGCAAGTACCAGCGTGGGAGACTGGCTGGGAATCCTGGGTGCCGTTGACATTTTTCTCTTTTCCGTCCTGGTCAAAGGTAGCGTTTAATTGAT
This sequence comes from Phyllomedusa bahiana, assembly GCA_025379985.1. NCBI lineage: Eukaryota > Metazoa > Chordata > Amphibia > Anura > Hylidae > Phyllomedusa > Phyllomedusa bahiana. The sequence continues at coordinate 10,887 of JAODAL010077909.1, forward strand.
TTTTTCTTGGGATGTTTTACGTCAAAGGCCATTCTAAGCTGAATGTGCCTGCCCTCGTCAGATCGCAGATGCTACACAGCTTAAGGCCCGGCAAGTACCAGCGTGGGAGACTGGCTGGGAATCCCGGGTGCCATTGACATTTTTCTCTTTTCCGTCCTTGTCAAAGGTAGCGTTTAATTGATGTTTTCTTGGGCTGTTTTCCATCAACGGCCATTCTAAGCTGAATGTACCTGCCCTCGTCAGATCGCAGATGCTACACAGCTTAAGGCCCGGCAAGTAGTGTTGAGCGATTATTATCGACAAAGTTGAAATCGGCACAGTTTTTATGTTGATCGAAATTTTTAGATCCAGCGATAATTTAGGTTAAAATCTGTGCATCATCTATTAAGATCGCGCCATTTTCGGCGCTTCTTGTCATTTTGGCGGCCAGTAAATCAGCTTACAGAATAGAACAGGGTGAGATGTGTGTGCGACGTCATGACTGGGATGTGTATGGTTGCGATTGGCTGGAAAAATCACATGACCTCGTTTTACATAGAACAGTCCTTCCTGTTCATGATCAGTGTCTCTCAGCGTCTCATAGCAGGAGGACGTGCGCTCTGCCTGTGTCCAAACAGCTCAGCGAAATTTTTCTATTTCTTCACAGAGAAAGCTCTACTGTTAGCTGTGATCCTTACAGCTTAGCTAGATTAGAGATTGGAAGATTTTATGTAGTTAGGTAGAGAATTTTAAAGGAGCATCTACCACTGTAAAGTCGCGGAGGGGGGGCCCCCGCGGGCGAACACAGACAAGCTCTATAAAGAATACTGGATAAAGTTCACCAAGACTTAGTGTAGACATTGCACTGCAATAGCTTTATTATTAACAGTTTTCTATTGAAATATTTCCTGGATATTGGGCAGCCTGAACTTATATTAGGATACACAATCTTTTCAAGTAAATGCAGGTCTCATTGTTAGGTGCAAAACTCCACTTTTATTATCAGTATACATTTCAGATAGGTAGTTCTTTTTTCAATTTTGCCCATTCCAGCTTTGTTGATATAGCCACCTTGCAGTTAAATTAGAATCCAGCAATTTTGTAGTCAGCACAGGTTGATAGGTGCCATAAATACCTTTTGTTATCCGAATACATTACAGATACGTGTTTTTTCACTTTTGCGCACTACAGCTTTGTTCATTGAGGCACCTTGCACCTAAATGTAAATACAGCAATTTTGTAGTCACCAGAGGTGAATTGAAAGGTGCCAAAAAATACCTTTTATTATCCGAATACATTACAGATACGTGTTTTTTCACTTTGGCACACTACAGCTTTGGTCATTGAGGCACCTTGCACTTAAATGGGAATACAGCAATTTTGTAGTCACCACAGGTGAATTGAAAGGTGTCAAAAATACCTTTTATTATCCGAAAACATTACAGATACGTGTTTTTTCACTTTTGCGCACTACAGCTTTGTTCATTGAGGCACCTTGCACTTAAATGTGAATACAGCAATTTTGTAGTCCCCACAGGTGAATTGATAGTGTGACGGTTTGGTGGATCCGCTGGACCACTGCAAGCGGTGGTAGTTAAGCCATGCCAGGGAACGGAATCTAAGTAGCCCCCGGTTTTCACCAGAGCCCGCCGCAAAGCGGGATGGACTTGCTGCGGCGTGAGGCTACCAGGTCGTTACCCATGACGTGACTTGCTTGCGGTGGCGGCCGGGGTACAGCGAGGTACAAAATCGTAATCCAAAGGCGTAGTCGGGGACAGGCAGAAGGTCAGGGCAGGCGGCAGAAGTTTGTGGTCAGAGACGGACAGAGGGTCAGGGCAGGCGGCAAACAGGCAAGGTCAGGAGACGTGGCGGAACGACTGGTACACGGATAAGCAATACGGACTGAAGGACACTCCAAACTCTCACTAGGCACACCAACAATCTGGCAACAGGTGCCGGGGGCGGATACATTATATAGGACCAGCGCCGGCACTAAGCCAATTACCGGGACACTGGCCCTTTAAATCTAGACCAGCCGCGCGCGCGCTAGGGCGCGCATGCGTACGACGGCCGGAGACGGACAGGAGCGCCAGTTCACCGGAGCGGGCCAGGTAAGCGAGCCGGCGTGGGGACGAGGGTGGCCGCGGGTGACCGCGATGCCCGCGCCGCGGCCCGGCAGGCAGGGAAACGCTGCAGGGCAGCGGCGCCCCCGCGCCCCAACAACCCCCCCCCCTTTTCCCC
>JAODAL010077910.1:0-13106 GCA_025379985.1 Phyllomedusa bahiana
GGGCCCCGGTCCCCTGGCGGCCCAGTCCGAGCCTGGTCAAAAGGAACTTAGGTATTATTGGAAAATCATTTCTGCTACTTTAAATACATGAAAATTTGAGGTTCTTAGTTTATATTTTTTATCAAAACTGGAATAAGCCCATCTGCCATCGACAAGGCGACCTCAATACAGGTGGGAATCTACAATATATGTTACTTCTCTTGGTGCTTGTTCAGACCTCCACATTTCAAGGAGAGAAGATTCCAACTACAAGCTACTCTGCATTGATTTAAAAACCTGTGCACTCTGCTTCAGCACAACTGTTTTCATTGCTGCGTCATAAGGGCATTTGTGTTGTGTTAATAGATGACTGACGCCAGCCCGGGCTCTCACCGCACCCACTGTAACTCTGGCCCTCCCAGCTGAATCTCCGTGATCTTCGTTTACAGCCTCACCCGCCTTGATCAGTAATTTCCTTCAACCCGCTTGACAGTAGAATGCAGGATTTTCAGACAGGGCTCTTTGACATACTGGAGACATCTGTTTCATTTGCTTCACATTCTAATGTCATGGTGGAGCAATGTCATCAGTAGAATGGCAATTAGCTCTAGCAGCAGCAGTATTGGAAAACTTATTTTTTTTTAATATAGTTTATTTCTTATTGCAAAATTTTCTGCTGATGGTCTATAAGGGCACCTGTGCGGGTTTTGGGGTCATGCTGCGGTACAGGATATGGATAGTCAATGTCCATTTCACTAAAATACTGCTTCAAAGACTAGTTTCTTCCGACACTTTTTAATCTGTGGGTCATGCAGGTTTGAGGGTCATGCTGTGGTACAGGACAGGTATAGTCAGTCAATGTCCAGTTCAACTAAAATGGTGGTTCAAAGATTACTTTCTTCTGGCACTTTTTAATATGTGGGTCATGTGTGTTTGGGGGTTATGCACTGGTACAGGACAGCGATAGTCAATGTCCAGTTCATCTAAAATGGTGGTTCAAATACTACTTTCTTCAACACTTTGTGATCTGTGGGTCATTCATGTTTGAGGATCATGCTGCGGTACAGGACAGGTATAGTCATTGTATACTTCACTAAAATACTGGTTCAAATAATACTGTCATCCGGCACTTTTTAATTTGAGGGTCCATAAGGGCATCTGTGTGGATTTTGGGGTCATGCTGCATTAAAGGACAGGATAGTCAATGTCCATTTCACTAAAAAAGTGGTTCAAATACTTTTTCTTCTGGCACTTTTTATTCTGAGGGTCCATAAGGGCATCTGTGCAAGTTTTGGGGTCATGCTGCTGTAAAAGATAGGGATAGTCAATGTCCTGTTTACTAAAATAGTGGCTCAAATACGTGTTTCTTCCAGCAGTTTTTATTTTGAGGGTCCATAAGGACATCTGTCCGGGTTTTCGGTCATGCTGCTGCAAAACACAGGGATATTCAGTGTACTGTTTACTAAAATAGTGGTTCAAATACTTGTTTCTTCTGGCATTTTTATTCTGAGGATCCATAAAGGACATTTTGCTGGTTTTGGAGTCATGCCACCGTAAAAGAAACCAATAGTAAAGGTCTTATTGAAAAAAAGCGCTTCAAGGCCATCAAAATGAACAGCGGTTACTGGATGTCCACCCTCCTTGATCCACGTTCCAAATAAAAAGTGAGCAATTTCCTTCCACCCACACAAATTGACAAATTGACAGTAGAATGCAGGAATTTGAGACAGGGTTCATTGACCAACTGGATCCCCTATGGCCCTGCCAGCTGAACCTCCCCGTTCCCCGTTGGGACGTTCTTGCTGCTACCACATATATGACGAGATGTTGGTCCTTGGTGCAAAAACTGATAGGGGTCTCTTGCCAGTTCCTGTGTGCCATTTCCAATACCGGTGTCTTGATTTGTGTGAAAGGGGCCACTTTGCAGCTGCTACTGCTGTACCTGCTGTGGCTACGCCGTCCTGATGTTTTCGGTTAGCAATTAAACATAATGAATTATTTTAGCATATTAATTTTTTTCGGTGACTTTTATAGCCTAATTGTCTTGCCTAAGATGTAGCATGTATCCAGTTTACTATTGTGGATGTTAATCCCAGCTTCTCTTCACCTATTTGGGTGTAAGAATGAAGCTGTTGTTCCTCTCCCATAGACCTTAATGGTCATCGGCGATTATCGACATGATAATTGCCGATACTGACTATCGACCCGATAACGATTGTTGACACCATCGCTCATCACTACTCATGTCTCAGTTGTAAGTAGCTTTTTTTTTATTTATTTATTTTTTATATTGTAATGTCTGGTTTGTCTGTGCTTATGCCCTCTATACTGTAAAGTGCTGCAGAATATGTTGGCACTATATAAAGATTATTATTATTTCTCATGGTTTTATTCACCATATCATAGAACATACTGGGAAAGTACATTTTAAAGATGGCAAAAGGAAGGTGATTTAATCTTTTAATATTTTTATTTTTAAACGTTCTTTTTTTATTTTTACTTGTACATTGAGCCCCCTAAGGTATGTGACAACTAAGGGGCATGATAGCTAGTACATGGCAATTTCACCACTTCCTGACTGGAGCAGGAAGTGGTAAAATGGGAGACATGATGGTGATGGAAGCTTTCACATACTCCCAGCCACCATGTTAAGCATTCAGCACTGTCCTCTCTCGCTGCGGGGTTGCTAATCAGAGTGAGAAATGGTGCGTGGCACAGTTTCTCCTTTATTTAGATGCCATGGCCGCGATCACCGTGGCGTCTAAAGCAGTGTTTCTCAACTCCAGTCCTCAAGACCCACCAACAGGTCATGTTTTCAGGATCTTCCTCAGAATGCACTGTCCATAATGATAGCACCTGTGCAGAATCACTGACAATAATAATATCACCTGTGCAGAATGCACTGACAATAATGATATCACCTGTGCAATGCTGAGGAAAAAAAAAGACCATCCTGAAAACTTATTGTTGGTGGGTCCTTGAGGACCGGAGTTGAGAAACACTGCTCTAAAGGGATGAACAACAGGGAGGACAGTTTTAAAACCACCGCCAATGTCAACCATTCCAGATCATTAAAACATTTTTCATCTTCTAGTAACCAAATAATTGTCCTCCTTTTATTATTCTCACCCTCTCCATTCCTGCTTGTCTTACATAGGTTACTTCCACATACATATAAATGTGCCAACTTGTCAACCCACATTTAATTGGGACATTAGAAGAACAAACCCCTCTTTTTAAGGTTTCACTTAATTTTAATAGATGGGATACTCGTTCAAAAAACTACTAATTCAACTGTAAAGTTTACAGGTAGTCATGTAGTCAAATCAATATTTTGGAGTTTAAATAGTGGCATAAATAGGTGTATTTGAAAAATGAAAATCAGAAAAATGTATTAATGAGATCTCGTGGTCTGATGCTCAAAAGACAATGTGTAGTTTTTTTTTATATGCGAGGGATCTGACTTCACCATGATATGCCACATTTGATTTTATAAGAGGTAAAAATACAATACATACCCAACAGTGCATAAAAAAAAATTAAAAGACAGGACATGTTCAATAGTCTTCAGTATGCAGGATCAATTATTGTACTGGATATAAATGAGACCATCTTTGTTTATGTAACAATTGATATATGACAATGTTAAGCAGTGTGATGTTGTTACCATATATTAAGACATTATTTTCTGTTATGATGGTTTGCATGATATTTTATTGCCATTGACAGATATCTTTTGTTTTAAAATAAATCTTAAAGAAATCCACATGTTCCTACCTATTATAGAATAAGCCGTAGCAGCAAGGACACAGCACTTGGGATGATTTGTAGCACTGTAATTTTATTACTAGTATCATCAGGGAGTCAAATAGAAATAGCTGTCTATACCATAGGAAATGAAGCAATTAACTGGTTAAGAACAATTTCAGATTTTTGATATGTGCTACTTTAGATGAATATAACTTGGCTGATTAATAAAGTACGTCTTTGGATTTGACATGTTTTTATAAAGGATATTCCGGTCACACATATTAGCTCTAACCCCTTAATGTCACAGCCAGTTTTGTCCTTCCTGGCAGAGCCCCATTTTTGAAATCTGACATCTGTCACTTTTATGTTAGAATAACTTTTGACAGCTTATCTATCCATGTGATACAGAGATTATTTTTCTCATGATACACATTGTGATTTAAGTTAGTAAGAAATTTTGGTCCATAGAATCCTTGTTTATTTGCTAAAAATCTAAAAATTTCGTGAAAATTTTGAAAAAGTTGCCATTTTTAAATTTAAAAAATTTCTGCATGTAAGACAGTTATTCCATTCAAAATAATTTACAACTAGAGTCTACCATATGCCCTCTGTAAGTTGGCATTATTTTTTGTTATTTTTAATGACATTAGGGGCTTCGAAATTTAGTAGCAACTTTTCACATTTGTAATTTGCATTTAAACGCTGTTTGAGATGTTTGTTAATCCATTAGTTATTTCACAGAAATTAAAGCGCAATGTAGGTGAAAATTAACAATTTCACTTTTTTTTTGCAGATTTTCACTTTTTATCCATTATTCACTGGAACATGGTAGATGTGACTGAGGAAAGACAACTCAACATCAATTCCCCAGATTCTACCATTTTTAGATATAGCCCATATGTTGTTCTAGTGCGCTATTTGGCTCAACAACAAGCCAGGGCCATATCTTACACTAGGCACCCTTGGGAGGATTTTTATTTATTTTTTAGATAACTTTTTTCCCTGGCCTCAGAGCAGAGAGGAGGGGAGAGGAGTAGGGGGGTGCGGGGGCCTCTGCTTTTACATTGGTGGCTGCGGCTAGAGAAGCGGCAGTAGGGAATGTTAGTGTGTGGCTTTCCCTGCTGCTGATTTCTGGTGACAGCATCAGAATAGGACTTATGCTGATGCTGTCAGTTCAGTAGCATGGTCCCAGTGCACTGCTAGAAAAGGAGAGAAAGGAGCAGCATTGCTCCACCCTCTCCCGTCAGCAGCACGTGCTACTGAAGAGCAGAAGACTGCTGGGGAGAGAAAGAGAGGAGCATTGATGCCCCTCCCTTCCCCCTCATACATTCGGCAGTGAAGAGCTTAAGATTGCCCAGCCCCCTTGCCCACCATTTTTTAATCTGATTGGTATCTTTTTTGGCCATGTTAATTGAATTTATATTTTGTCTGAAGGGTTTAATACCACTGCTTTCATTCTAAAAAGTACTTAATTATCCTTATCAATAGAGTGATAAAAGTGTCCAAAATTTCTATGCATTAACTGCTGAGGTAATAATTGTCTTCTGCTCTGATAATTTACCTACATGCCTAGAACAAAGTACAAGAGAAAACACAAAATAGCGCAAACCAAAAATGAGTTTTGGACAAAAATAAACACTATTTTAATTAGATTCCAAAAAGAATCCAAAAGATAAAAACAATTAAACCAATCCCCAAAACAGGGATAGCTATGAGGATGTACACAGAACTCCACCAATAGAGTCAGAAGGGAAAGTATGGGAAATAAACAGCCCAAGCATAACAAAAGTCCTATGCATGTTCGAATGAGGTTTCCCTATTAGCAACATGTGACAAAAAGGCAAATATAACAATATTTAAAAGTACAAAGGTGAAGAGACAATAGAGATAAAAATAAAACACAATGTAACAAACCAATATACAAAAATCACAGAAAACATGGGGAATATTACTCAAAACCCAACAAGCTACTTATAGCCTGAATTCTGGACAAGATTGAACCCAGTAGGAGCAAAAACCCCTGTGCTACTTGGACAATAAGCTCCCAAATTTTCGTCGGGTATAGACTTCATAGGTTATGTAACAAATAGCCTCAGTGCTGTTTAGGTGGGCGCCATCATGCACCCACCACAAGATGACACTTCCTCAGAGGAGCAACTCCATATCAAAATGATTGGGGAAATTCTATTATTTTCTTCCGGTAGTCATTTTTATTTGTTTAAGGCACCAGACATCAGCTCTGACATGTCGGTCGGTTCTTGGAGTCTAGTACATACCCTGTTGGGTGGTTGCGTCCATGTGGAGCATGAACTTGTACCGTAACTACTACTTGTAAGTTTTTTTTTTTTTAATTGTTTGAATTAAAGACAAATATGTTTTAACTTCGGTACAGACTGCTTGGTCTCCACTGTGCATGCCCGCTTACAGGGCGAACTTTAGGATGCTGGTTACTTACTCTCATTTTGCCATTGTTGTAGCCGTAGAAGTATCCGGCTTACCGTGCATCTGTCTCATTTATTGCTACAAAGCGAGGAAACAGGCAATTACAAGCTGGACTGCTTACTATTATAACTTCTTCTTTAAAGGTGTTTTGCCATGGAGTAAAATTGACCTGGGAAGCTTGCAAATTGAATAAAAAACTTTTTTCACCAGTCATCATGTTCTACCATTTTTGTTTTAGCTGCTAATTTGTGATCCATAGTGTACAGCTCATCTCTAGGGGATATGACCAGTGACGAGAGCTCCTCAGTCTCACCGCACATGATCAGACATCAACTCTCCTCTCTGGCAGCTACTGTTAGTCTCTTCTCTGTCTAGTAATCACACACACGCACTGCTGAGCGAGTGTTCAACCCCAGGTGCAGTCATTCTACTCCCGTTCTCTGTAATCTTTAGAAATTAGTCAGTGGAACAGTGGAAATAAATAAAAAGAAAAACAAAAATAAAGCTCACTCAGGTATGTGCACACATGCCCATTTTTGAGCACATTGAAAGCTGAAGCTGGACATAGGAGGTATAAAATGAGTTTGTGGCAAAACCCCTTTTTTCTATTTTCTAGTGGTATGACTACACTTTAGTCTTGCAGTTAAAGTTTATACTGCTGAAAAGAGAGAAAACGTATGGTTGCTCTGTTGACCTCTATGGGGCTGCTGTGGCTATGTTGTGGTATCTGTAGGAGCACCTATTTTCATATTACCCTGATCGATTCCTTGAGCATATTCTATGCCATTTAAATAGTCTTTAACAGGGGTTATCATTAAAGACATTATGATCTGTGTTATATTTCAGTACATTTTTCAAACCAATAACAGTTTCAGAATACCAGAATCCACCCTGAATGACTGTATACACATGTGGACTAAATTGTTGGTACCCTTTCATTAAAGAAAGAAAATCCCTCACTGATCACTGAAATAACGTGAAACTGTCAAAAGTAATAAGATGTTTAAATTTACTGAAAATTAACTAATGAAAAATAGACATTGTGGTTTAACTGAAAAATTAACAAAAATAGCCTTAATGAAACTGGTATGGACAAAAATGATGGTACCCCTAGAAAAGATTACAAACAATTTGACCATATGGACATGTTAAATCAAGGTTTGTCCTGTAATTAACAAACTTCAATCAGTGAGTCTGCTTGTTTATGGGGAGCAAAGTAGTCACTGTGCTGTTTGGTATTATGGTCTGTTTCACACTGTACATGGACCAAAGAAAGCTAATCTCTCAGGACATTAGACAGAAATCACAGACCAATATGTTAAAAGTAAAGGCTATAAGACTAATCTTCAAATAGCTTGATGGTCCTGTTACTGCAGTTTGCACATATTATTCAGAAGTTGAAAAGGTCTTTGGAACTGTATGGCCTTCTATGAGCCCTAAACTAAATACTATTAAAATCTGTAGAAGCAGCTGAAACATGCAGTCTGGAGAAGGCACCCTTCAAACCTGAGACAGTTGGAGCAATTTGCACACAAGAAGTGGGCCAAAATACCTGTGGACAGCAGCACAAGAGTTATTGGGTGTCAGGGAAATCATTTGTTTGCAGATTGCATTATGCATTATACGCTCACAAGGTATTTGACTGCTGGTTTACTTTTGCATCTATGTGAGCCTTTGTAGCACTTTTTCGACTACAAGGTATTCATGCTTTTGTCTTGCAGGTGCCTTTTTCTTATACTCCAAAGCACACTTTTCTACAGACCCTCCATTTTATGTGCATGGTATTAAATCCATCTCTCTGTCATGGAGGTTTGATAGTTAGATGCCAATTATTTGCATGAATGCAATACATAATTCCCTCATAGTGTTGTTCTTTTAATCATAGCATTGTATAGTTATTTTATATACTTTGGGTGACATGTCAGAAAAGAGGTGCTTCCATGCCAATTTTAAGGCGCATTAAATGGGTGCATAATGCGCCTGAATAAATAAACCTGTCAATAACCTGGCATTTGTTATGCATTGTATAGCATATTTAATACGCCTAATTTAGGCATATCCCCCCAAAAAAGGCACATAGCATATCATTGCTAGCATATTTAATGCACCTACTTTAGGCGCATTCAAATGTGTCGTGCCTGACATAAAATGCACCTAGTTTTGGTGTACGACAGCTCATTTATATAGAGAATACGGTGTAAATAGTTTTTTGGTGCAAAATACTCCAAAAAAATGGTGCAGCCCTCATGGGACATTTTATCCCTAATGTATCTATAGTTATTTGTCTTGTACTTAGCATCATTTTTGATTAGTGATGCCTGTAACATTGTGCCCTCATCGGCTACTTTACTATGTAAAATTGGGACACTATTGATATCACCTGTTTGATGTATATTTTTTCTCCACTTCCTTTTATTTTGTTTACTTCATTGCAGTCTGACAAAGGGTAGTTGTGATTTGAAATATTGTACCTAGTTACGCACACTTGACTTAAACAATTAAATGTGATCTAAATAAATGTACGAACAGTTCCCTTTTGATCCTGGATATTCTAATAAATTGCATCACAACATCATCCTAACTTTCGATGCTCTGCTCATTTTTATTCAGTTCGAATATAGGGAGTCATCAAACCGAGTGAGCTTGCACCTGCATAACAAGTACCTTCTGTAAGAAATATTAATATTTAAGAATAAAATATTGAACAATAACAGTATTCTCACCTAGAGTCTAAGGGGATGGTCAGGAAAAGCACACCAACAAAAGTGTATATAAAAAGATTATATCCAGAATCAAAGCCATGTACAATGGGTATATCACAGTAGAGTAACACATAGCAGAAAGGTTAAACATATATACATGTAAGAAGCTTATTGACCAGAAACCAACACACAAAACTAAACAACTGCCCCAACAGTAATGCAGAAATGAATAATTATTGAGTACAAACAATACCTGTATAAGCACAATTTGGGAAAATGCTGTAACAAAGAGAAAAGCCAAGAAACAATTAAAGAAAGTAAGAAACACAACTATCCCGAATACCAAACATAAAAAAAACATTAATTCAAGCATGGGCAAGCATAAGTATAGCTGCCAAATCTGAACCAAGTTCATCCTGCCTACCAGTATCTCTTCTCCCCTATGATACATTTTTAGCTACTGGAAAGGTCTGCTCAATAGGTCCTTCCAAGAGGTCTACCTCTTACCTAACATTAAATATTTTGTACCACGTCTCTGATATTAGGGGCCTTATGTATGGAAATGGTTTAGCAGTAAGACTGTCTGTGTTGCCCATAGCAACCAAAGAGGGCTCAGGTTTTGTTTTTGCAGAGCACAATATGAAATAAGACCCAAGCTCTGGTTGGTTTCTATAGGCAACAAAGTCTTACTCCTAGGCAGTTTTCAAACATAAGGCCCTAGTAGTTTACTTTCCCACATTAAGGAGACACTATCTTCTGTGATCAGAGAAACTGCTTTGATCTATCTGTACTTCCCCCCACAAATGTATATGTGATGCCCTACTTTCCTATCCAGTTGTTTATCATCCTGAGCTATTTCCCCTTATCGGCAAATGACACAAGTAGAAACATGCTGACATGCTGTCAATCCTAAAACTCACTATTGAATAGGGAAACTTGTTTAGGGCCGTAAACACTTCTCCGTAGAGCCAGATTAGCAAGGCTAATCGTTTTGTATTATACCAATTGAAACTGATCATAGAAACCATATTCAGACCTGTCAGCCATACCATTCAACTATAGAGTATAAATGTAATACATTTTCTTTCTTTCTGTAAATGTTATAATCCCCAACTTGAGAGCAAAACAAAGTTTTATGTTACACAATAGACTGTAAAGCTCTCAAGCTATAGAATAAAAATTATTCATTGAGTACAATCCCAGTCTGTGTGAGGAGAAGTCCCACTCTGATTAATGGATGTTGTATCACACTACACACAGAATCCCACCATGAGGTCTGTATTCATTCTGGAAGCACAGTTGTTACTTTTCTTGTACTTTACCTTATTTGAATTATGCGCACTGCTGTGCATTCCTTTAGCGTGTGAATGTCAATGGTTAGCGGTAGTATTGGTACAGTGAATTCGGGTATTGATTTCCTAACCTCTTGTTCATACCATGGATTTATTTGCTCTAGAGAAATGTTATGATAGACTGGGACTGGAAACGTCGTGTGACCATTGATTTTTGCCATCTTGGTTGATGTAAAACAAAAATTTAGTCTAGGCACAAGACACAACAATTTTCTATACATGGTCATGAATTTGTCGCCATACTATATTTAGCTTTACCCACATGTGCAATCCACTCTATATCATCCCGTTACCTGGTAAATTTCTTTGAACAAGTTTGATCAACTTCTGTTTCATTTCCTTTATATGCTCTTCTAGTCCAAAGTCTTAAAAATGTTACATCTGTACTTATAATTTTCTTTTTTCCTTGCACAGCATGCAAGGCTGCTGAATCATTAGCTTTGGTGGATATTGGAGTTCCTTCAGCACCTTGTCTTCTACAATTCCCAGGGAATGTATTTTTACCAAATTGGCATTCATTTTACCTCTGGCAGAACAGATAAAGAGATGGCAAGGGAAAAGAACAATCTCAGAGGATCTTGGCACATACTGACATGTCTTGTGATTTTGCCCAGGTCATGAACGGTGCACATATTCAGCTATATCCCAGTTTCACCATTCCATAATCTTGTCATCTGAAATAAAATCAAAAACACATTTTAATTCAATATCTATTAACATATCTGACAGTTTGTGGAGCATATAATCCCCTGCACAAGCCACAGCTTCTCCCACCTTTTTCTCCTTGACCTCCTCATTGTTTATGGAAATCAATTTACTTTGAGTTGCACTTGAGAGAAAATTGAAGCAATTATATGCATATTACAAATGCTTTCCATTTCTTCCTCTTCTAAATTCCACTGTTAACCTACGGGACAATATATATATATATATATATTTTTAAATAACCCGGAGGTACTGATCATTTAAATAGTTTGTTCAGGTCAGTATGCTTCGACACAGACATACCTGATCCAGTCAAGTTACTGCACCAACCCAACTCTTTACAGAACACTTTTTTCGATTATGCTCATTGACTTTCCCGTTTCTTTACCAAAAGGAAGATATTTAGGTCTTTCATAAAAATGCAATCTCAATTTATGAATGGTGTGTAGTGACCATCTATAAAAAATCTTATAAAAATGGGGCTTATATGTATTTAATAATATTGTACACTGTATCAGGGATTGACTGTGCTATCATACTATAAGGCAGTGTTTCCCAACTCCAGTCCTCAAGACCCACCAACAGGTCATGTTTTCAGGATCTCCCACAGAATGTACTGACAATAATTATATCACCTGTGTCAGGATCTCCAACAGAATGCATGGACAATAATTACATCACCTGTGCAATACTGAGGAAATCCTGAAAACTTGGCCTGTGGTGGGTCTTGAGGACTGGAGTTGAGAAACACTGCTATAAGGGTTCTAAGTGGCAATTTTCAGTGTCTATGATTACTAAAAGCACAATGCCATGCTACATCATATTTGCATAAACAAAATGCATCCCAGAACTGCACTCAACCATCTACCATGTTTGTAAGAAGTTATTGCAAGATATATATATAGTAATTTAGTCGCTCTGACAGTTTCCACACTTGGTAATTTTGTGAAAGCAGAACTCCTTATATACAACAGTGTATATATATATATATATATATATATATATATATTAATATATATATACACATATTATTATTATTATTTATTTTATAGCGCCCTTTATTCCAGGGCGCTGTACATTCAGGGGGTTACATACATAACATTTACAATAGTGACAATCTCTGACTAACGGCAGGTTACGAGGGAGAGAGGGCCCTGCCCACGAAGGCTTATAATCTACAAGGAAGGGGGAAAGAGACAGAAGGTGAGGGCAGACATGTTTTGTGGGGTGTAGTGACAGCGGGGTTATTCTAGGTTGTAGGCTATCCTGAAGAAGTGGGTTTTCAGGTTTGCTTTTGAAGCTGGTGAAAGTTGGGTGGAGAGTCTGATGTGTTGGGGCAGCGAGTTCCAGAGTATGGGGAGGCAACGAGAGAAATCTTGGAGACGGTTGTGTGAGGAGGTGACAAGAGGAGAGCGGAGAAGAAGATCCTGTGAGGAGCGGAGGTTGCGTGAGGGGGAGTATCTGGAGATTAGAGCAGAGATGTATGGAGGGGAGAGATTATGGAGAGCCTTGTAGGTCATGGTTATTAACTTGAAATTAATGCTCTGGGCAATGGGTAGCCAGTGCAGGGATTGGCAGAGGGAGAGGCAGGGAGTAGCGAGGAGAGAGGTGGATAAACGGGCAGCAGAGTTGAGAATGGATTGGAGGGGAGCAAGAGTGTTAGATGGGAGGCTGCAAAGAAGGATGTTGCAGTAGTCGAGGCGGGAGATGACAAGGGTGTGGACAAGCATTTTTGTAGTGACAGGGTTAAGGAATGAGCGGATGCGAGAGATGTTTTTCAGGTGGAGGGCGGCAGGTGGAGGTAAGGGGTTTGGATTGGGGTTTGAAGGACAAAGCGGAGTCGAGTGTTATCCCAAGGCAGCGGACTTGCGGGATCGGTGAGAGTGTAGAGCCATTGACTATGATAGAGAGATCAGGGGTGGGGATGGAGTGCGACGGTGGGAAGATAATGAATTCAGTTTTCTCTACATTAAGTTTTAGGAGACGGGGAGGAGAAAGAAGGAGGATATGGATGACAGGTCGATCTGGGATCCGGGACAGTAGAGATTAATGTCTGGGCCGAGATGTAGAGTGGGTGTCATCAGCATACAGGTGGTACTGAAATGCCATGTGATGCTATGAGCTGACCCAGACCAAAATGTAGATAGAAGAGTAGTGGGCCAGGGCTCCCCTGGGG
>JAODAL010077911.1:0-13106 GCA_025379985.1 Phyllomedusa bahiana
CCCGGAGTCCATTCGGAGCAGGGAGCGTCGCTCTCTGCCCCGCAGTGTATCCTTCACTTGGGTGCGCTTCATGTGGAGTCGCATACAGGGGAAGAGCTTGCCGACAGCGCCCGGGCCACGGAAGTGCCCGGAGGCTGTTGGCTGTACTCGGCAATCAGCTATGTGCGCTCCCTGAGGAGCCGTATATAGCTGATTTGTCCCTCCCGGCGTTCGGGCCATCGCAGCGCCCGAGCGCCGACAGTGACTCAAGTATAAGGCCATGTTCACACGGCTTAAAATAGGACGTATTTCGGTCTGTAATTATGCGCCGTAGTGCGCAAATTACGGGCTGAAAATGGCCCATTCATTACGGTAATCCACAGTTCTCATAGAGAACTATGGATTACGTCTCCTCATCCCCGGCCTGCGAAGCCGCCGGGCGGGGAGATAAGTGACATGTGAATTACCAGCGGCGTATACGCGCCGCTGGTAATGTAAGTCTATGGGCCGGCGAGGTGCCAGCCCCCGGCCACACGGCGTAATTGCGGGCTGTAATTACGTCCCGCAGTTAAGCCGTGTGAATATAGCCTAAGCCGAGGTGGGATTTTTCAGCACATTTTTTGTGCTGAAAAACTTGGCTTCTACTCGAGTATATACGGTATATGTTAATAAGGTAGATCTGTTATGGCAGGTACAGGTTATTCATGGTTCTCAAGATTTCTGCTTGTTGTAGTTCAAGAGAAAGCTCCATTGTTAACATCCAAAGAAGAAAAATCTGTCTTGATCATTTGATGGACAGTTCAGGTGCAGAGTTCATTTAAGGAGACTACTCTGATTCCTATACTAATAAGCAGTTTTATTATGTTGTATTTTCACTTGTTGCCTTTTGTTGTAATTTTTTTTTGTCTATTATCATGCCAATATCTTAGTTTGAATGAGCATTTAAGGTATGTTCATACAGCTTATTTTGGGGCGCGTTTAGCCGCTTATTTTGCGGTGTACAGCGCCTAATATGCAGGGAAATGCGCCCCATAATTACGGTAATCCATAGCTCATAGAGAACTCTGGATTACGCCTCCTCTCCCCGCTCGTACAAACGATCATATTGTACGCGAGGGGAGATAAGTGACATGTCAATTTTTTGCGGCGAATACGCGCCGCGAGTAATGCGTGTCTATGTGGCCCCCTCTCGTGCCGCAGGAGTATGCGCATATTAGCACGAGCTCCTGAAACACACGATGTACTGCGGCGCGTACTGTACGCGCTGCAGTACATCGTGTGAACATACCCTTATGTTTATCTAAATTGGGAGGGAGTTGGAAGCAACTGCCAGCCTACAGGAACTAGTTATCCAAAATGAACCAATACTTCTTTTTCCTATTTGCCATTGGGGGACAGTTGGAAGACCATCGTACACATAAGTCAGCTGAAACAGAGGATTGATTAGACTAGACATAATTGTAACAAACCTTTAGCTGTGAAGAGCGTTATCTCTGTACAGATTTTCAGTCTTAGGTTGTAGAGAGCTGAGTTTTCATTCACTAACTGCAAGCAGAGATCTTGAAAATAATAATAAAGTTTGGAAACTTTTCACTATACAATAATAAAAAAAACCTTAAATAACCCTCTACTCATGTGCCTGAAATATTCTCCTAACCAGAAGTACGAAGGAGCAGGAGACAGCGGTCACTGAATTTGGGCTGGAAGTTTTTGCCCTTTTCACCTCTTCCTTTTTCATACATTAGAGATCAACTTTTTTTGTTTTTTTTTCAGGTTGATGTAGATTTCGCAGAGCGGTGTGTGTCAATCAGTCAGTATCCCCTATCCGCAGCCTTGACCTGTGCCAAGATCTGCACTGCATTCGAAGAAGTCTGGGGGTTGTATGGGGGACACCGGACTGCCTGCTGCTTCTTCAACCAAGCTCCTTATTTTGTTTTTTCTTTTTTAATTATTAAACCTTTTATTTGTGATTTAATGCATATGTTTTCTTAAAAGAATTTTAAACTGTAAGATGTAAATAGACTGAGACTTGTAGTCTTAAAGGGGTTGTCTCACTACAAGGATTGCTTTTTATGTTAAAGATCTTGCAAAAACAAGTCACTTTGCAATATTTGTCCATTAACAGCATCCTATCTATTCTGAGATATCCCCTCTTGTATGGGCTGCATCAGCTCCTCAGGTCGCTATAGCTACAGACCTGTTAACTCTCTCCTGATAGGCTGCCAGCACTGGTCGCTATAGCTACAGACCTGGCTTCTACTGCAGCCTAGTAGAAGCCAGTAAACACACCCCTGAATTCAAAATGAAACCAAAAACACAACACTGAGGTAAGATGAATTGATGTAGTGAGACAACCCCTTTAAAGCTACAACATAACTGCATTGGTTGCAGACCACTGATGTAATTATGTATTGCAAAGAGGCTATTTTGGTATTTGCTTTGCTTCCCACTTTAAAGAAAACAGAAGAGAGGAACGAAGGGTTTTCCCCAATGATTGGTTAAAAGGGTGAGCTTAAAAGGGAAGGAGTACATCCTCTTAAAAACCAGAGCTTTGATTGGGTGACCTAGACTTTACCCCCATGTAAGGCAGTTTGTAAGCAAGTGTCAGGACAGGGCCTTGCATATCCCAGTGGCGGAAGGGAAGGCGAGTCCCCGGGCATGTATGCAGTGGTCATGGCCGTCCTAGTGAATAATGTGCTGCTATGGTAGTTCAGTAGAGTGGCATCCAGAATGGAGATATGTTAGTGTAGCGTCTTTCTAGATTGGAAGAAGCAATGCATTTAATGGTATAATGGCAGGTATTTTTACGGGAAGGGAGGCAGGCATGTTCAAAAGTAGGTAAAAAAAAAAAAATTGGGTGATACTGGATGGGTTTGGGACTTTTGGTTTAAAAAAGGTCAAGCTTGGTTCCCTGGGTGTCTTTGGCTGGCCCTCCACTAGGCAGAAGCAGCAACACAAAAACACTTTTTTAAAGGCAGTAGGCTGCTAAAAAGGCAAAAAATACACACAATGCATTGTTCCCTGAGTGGGTACTGTGAATGGTGGATAAAGGTTGGTGGGTGAAAACCAAATTTTCTTTTTTGGGGGTTTGGGTGATTGTTTGGGTCTAAATTTTTAATGTGGATAATGTAGAAGGAAAGAAGGCCTTAAAGTATAGCATATACTGGCCTAAAGAATGTAAATTGTGCAAAAATAAATTGCCCCCCTCGTATAAGAAATTGTCCACTGCTAAATGCATTAACGGGGTTTTGCCAATTGACAAAGTCCCTTCTGAGGCCAGCTACAGTGGGGAAAAAAGTATTTAGTCAGCCACCAATTGTGCAAGGTCTTCCACTTAAATAGATGAGCGGGCCTGAAATTTGACATCAAAGGTAGACCTCAACTATGAGAACAAGAGGAAAAATCCAAAAATCACAGGGTCTGATTGGAAAAAATTTTATTTGCAAATTTGGTGGAAAAAAAAGTATTTTGGTCAAAAACAAAGTTCTCTTAATATTTTGTTTTATATCCGGTTGGAATGACAGAGGTTAAAATTGAGGAACACAAAAAAAAGACATTTTCAAATAATATTTCTTTTTTCATTGTTTTTGTTAAGGAGATACAAGGAATTAGACCCCCCGGCTATTCATTTCCCCTCATAACCGACCTGTATACATCTTTCCCCCGGCGTTTTTCTTTGATAGCAGGGTTGATTCACACACATTTTGGGGCATTTTGTGCGACACATAAAAAGCTTGTTTTATCTAAAGTAAACAGCTCTAATTAGGGCTTTTGTTTGAGGGATGAGATAAAAAGTCCTGCTTGTAGTTTCAGAGAAGCTTCTGAGCTAATCTGAACTAATTAGCAACTGAAAACACAGAGTTGAATACACCATGGAGCTGTATGCAAATTACAGTCAGTCTGAACCAGGAAGTGACAGAGTATTTCATTCATGCATCCTATGAAACTCTGTAGGGAGACAACTCCTTTAAGTCTTCACAAGGTTGGCACACACTGTTGCTGGTATGTTGGCCCATTCCTCCATGCAGATCTCCTCTACAGCAGTGATGTTTTAGGGCTGTCGCTGAGCAACACGGACTTTCAACTCTCTCCAAAGGTTTTCTATGGGGTTTGGATCTGGAGATTGGCTAGGCCACTCCAGAACCTTGAAATGCTTCTTACGAAGCCACTCCTTCGTTGCCCTGGCGGTGTGCTTGGGATCATTGTCATGCTGAAAGACCCAGCCACGTTTCATCTTCAATGCCCTTGCTGATGGAAGGAGGTTTGCACTCAACATCTCAGGATACATGGCCCCATTCATTCTTTCATGTACACGGATCAGTCGTCCTGGTCCCTTTGCTGAGAAACAGCCCCAAACATGATGTTGCCACCCCCATGCTTCACAGTAGGTATGGTGTTCTTTGGATACAACTCGGCATTCTCACTCCTCCAAACACGACGAGTTGTGTTTCTACCAAACAGATCTACTTTGGTTTCATCTGACCATATGACATTCCCCCAATACTCTACTGGATCATCCAAGTGCTCTGTAGCAAACTTTAGACAGGCCCAGACATGTACTGGCTTAAGCAGGGGGACATGTCTGGCACTGCAGGATCTGAGTCCCTGGCAGCATAGTGTGTTACTGATGGTAGCCTTTGTTACATTGGTCCCAGCTCTCTGCAGGTCATTCACTAGGTCCCCCGTGTAGTTCTGCGATTTTTGCTCACTGTTCTTGTGATCATTTTAACCCCACAGGGTGAGATCTTGCGTGGAGCCCCAGATGGAGGGAGATTATCAGTGGTCTTGTGTGTCTTCCATTTTCTAATTATTGTTCCCACTGTTGATTTCTTCACACCAAGCTGCTTGCCTATTGCAGATTTAATCTTCCCAGCCTGTGCAGGCTACAATTTTGTTTTTGGTGTCCTTCGACAGCTCTTTGGTCTTCACCATAGTGGAGTTTGGAGTGTGACTGTTTGAGGTTGTGGACAAGTGTCTTTTATACTGATAAGTTCAAACAGGTACCATTACTACAGGTAATGAGTGGAGGACAGAAGAGCCTCTTAAGTTACAAGTCTTTGAGAGCCAGAAATCTTACTTAGGTGACTAAAGACTTATTTTCCACCATAATTTACAAATAAATTCTTTCCGAATCAGACCATGTGATTTTCTGGATTTGTTTTCTCATTTTGTCTCTCATAGTTGCGATCTAACTATTATGTCAATTACAGGCCTCTCTCATCTTAAATGGGAGAACTTGCACAATTGGTGGCTGACTAAATACTTTTTTTTCCCCTACTGTAGTAGCTTGCTACGAGCCAGCCTCAGAGCAAGGAGATGACGCACTTACCCGGCTCTCCCCTATTCATGTCTATGGGAGGTCTGAACATAACTGAGCATTCTCAGTTGGCTATACTCTGAACTACCACAGAAATTAATGGGGAGAACTGCACAATCATGGCCATCCCCCCCACTTTTGGGGGGTAAACTTGTATTTTAAGGCCTATGGGGGGGCCCTTGGGTTTTCCGGGAATGGGACTTTGCCAAATGGCAAAACCCCCTTTTTAAAATAAAAAAGCAAGATATACAAAACACATATTTAAACAAAAAAAACTTTGGAATTTCAAGAAAACAAAATTTGGGGAAAAGTTTTCCCCCTTTTAAATTTGGGAAGAAATAGTTTGGGGTAAAAAAAGGGGTATAACCGCCATATAGGAGTGGTCACCAAGCAAAGGTGGCAAACATCTCTTGTTGAGATTTTAAAAAATTCCCGGGCCAAAATTCAAAATAACATCGGCCCAATGGGAAACCGGAAGACAGCCAAAGGGCAGTTTTGGGTATGTTCACAGCTTAATTGAGGGCTTACAGTAAAAACCCCGAAATCACGCCAGGTCTTTGAGAGTCCCTGAACCGGCGCTATTTCCCGAGGGGGGGGAAACCCTCCCGGCCCCATAGACAGTCCGAAAAGCCCCCTTTCAGGGGTACAATACGATCGGGGGAAAGAGGAGGCGAAAATCCATATTTTCAATGAGAACTTTTGGACTACCGTAAGGGATTGGGGGCGCCCCGAAAAATAACTGGGGGTTGAACAACCCTTACGGGTGCCTGCTGGGCCCTTTTTTGCCCATTTTTCCCCAAAACCCCCAAATTAGAAACCCTTTTTTGGGTTCCCCGGGAAATTGAAATAACCGATTTAAAGAAAAATTTAAAAATTTGACTAAGAAAATTTGGGGGCTGTTTTAAGTGCAAAAATTTGAAACCCCGGGTATTGGATATCACGAGCTTTCCTTCAAATTTTTTCCTCATTTTTTTCCCTAGTTAGAAAACTGTTTAAATTTGGGGTTTGGCCACCCAATAAAAAAAAATAAAAAGCACCCTCTCGGGTCCCCCATTTTCCTCCCCTTTTCCCCTTTTGGGCCCCCAATCTTCTGTTAAACATCCCAAATTAAACTTCTAAGGGGGAAACATCACCGCTGTGAAACTTTTTGGTCAAAAGGGCCACTAGTTTTCAGCACCGTTTGGATGTGAACACCTAACAGGGATTTAAAAGGGGTTTTGTAAAACCATGAAAGCTAATTAGGGGTTTTGCAGTGGGACCTTTGCATTCGGCATAAAGGAAATGGGAAAACCGGGACTGGAGGAAGGAGAAATTTTTTTTAAATTTTTACCTGGGCTCCATATATTTGGAAAACCCTTTTTAACACACCAAAAGAATTTAAACACTCCACAACCTGAAAAACAAAATGTGTGTGTTCAGCACTGCTGCACCCAAATTTCCCCTTTAAAGGGCTGCAAAACCATTTTATTTTTTAAATTCTGAAATTTTGGGGGAAAGCTATAGGAAACCAATAATTGTGTTTGGGGAAATTAATTTTAAAATAAAAAAAGACCCTTACACAAAATGAAAAAGACACTGGTCCATTAAGCAAACCTACAGTATAATCCCACTTAGTTGATTCAATGGAAGGCAACGTCCTCATACGACAGAAACAAATCTTTTCCAACCCCCAAAAATTTTTGGCAGAAAAGGAGAAATCCTTGAATCGGTTTTTTTCCTTTCTCCAGAATCTTTTTTTGGGGTCCCAAAAACCAGCAATAATAAAATTTTTCAAGGCAAACCTTTGGGTTCTTTTTTCATGAGAAATTTATGCCTTTTGATATGAAAAGCCATGAATGCATTTCCCTTTAGGAGCAGCGGCCCGGGCAGGGTCCCCGGGCTACTTTTAACGAAACATCCCCAAAAGCCCTTTCTCATTTGGCTTTTCACCATTTTTCCCTTTTTATTTAGAAACAAAAATTGTGCATTTTTTTTTCCCTTGTCTAAATTGTATAATTTTACATTTGTCCCCCTTTAAACCCTTTTTTTCCACTTTTTTTCCGTCCAAGCCCCAAATTTTTTCTAAAATCCCTCTGTAGTTTTTAAGTTTTTTTTCTGAAAAGTTAAATTATTTTACAAATTACAAACCAACCTTTGGTACAATATAAAAAAATTGTCCTTAAAAAGGGGTTTTTTTTCCCACCATAGATTTTGGGATGCCGTATTTCAAAGGACTTTTGCCGTAAAAAAGGCTGAAAATTTTTGGTCGGCCCCCAAAAAATTTAACTTTTTTTGGGAAGGAAGGTGGTCGGGTTTTGCCACAGCTCCCATTCTTTTCCCTTTGGGGAAATTTGGAGTAACAGCCAAACACGGGGCCCCGGGTTTGCACTCTGAATTTCCATAAACAAAAAAAAGAGTCATGATAAAGAAATAAAACCCGGTTTTTCCATTCTGAGCTGTAATTTTTAGGGCTTTTTTTCCTGAATAGGTGCAGATCCAAAAGGGTATAAAAAACAAACTTTTTTAACGAGGGAAAACCCCCCTTTTTAAGGGCCCTCTACGATGTCATTTTTAAAAAAATGTTGAAAAAGACATGCACCCCAGTATACCTGTGATCCCATTTGGGAAAATATGTCTATATGAAACCACCTTCTTTTTTCCCTTTTCCACGAGAAAACTGTTAACCCACTTACACACATTTTTTTCCAGTCCCAACAGTCTTGTTTCAAGTACCAATCTTTTACCTGACAAACTATTAGATGCCTGTGAAATGTCTAGATATACAACATCCACAGCGTTACCCCCCAAATCCCCTTTTGGGAACTACTTTCAAAACGCCCGGGTGAAATTAAAGGGCCCTTTTTGGGAATATTTTGGGAAAACCCTAAAGAACATTTTTGCAAATTTTCCCAACCCTGAAAAAAAAAATTTGAGACTCTTTGTTCACATGTTTTTTTATTTAAAAAAAATGTTCAAACCCACCCCCGAACTTACAAAAGTGGTCTCAGGTTGGGTGGTTCCTACGCTAACTTTACCTCTCAATAGAGCCAAATTCCAGGCCTCTCATTGGTCCAAAAAAGACCTTTCCTTTTTTCCAAGAGGGAAAAAAATAAAAAAAAACACACCCAACCCCTACAAGCTTTCACCCTCATTTAAAAAAACAGCCGTTTTAAAATGTGGGCGGGGTTTTTGAAAACCAAAAAAGGAGGGGATCATTCCTTTCCCAAATAAATAAAAAAAAATATATGCCAAAACCCAAAGTAAAATTCGCCAAAAAATATTGGGTTTTGGCCCCCACTTTTTTTTTGTTTTGTCATGTGAAACAGACCCTTCATTTTTAGAAACTTAAAAAAAAAAATACAAAAATTTTAAAAAAAAAAATTCTATTACGCCCCTTTAAATTCCCGCAAACCTAGGGGGGAATACTTTTCTTGGGCCCAACCCAAATTTTCTATTTTAGTTTTTTAAAGGGGGATGCTGTACTCCTGCTTTTTTTTTGAAGTAATGGAGAATTTTTTTCTTCAAAAAATTTCCCTGTCGTCATTGTTTTTTCATGAACTTTCAAAGGGGGAGGGGGGGGGTTAAAAAAGATTGATCTTTTCTTTTAAACCCCCTTCCATAATTAAAAACCCAAATTTTTTCTTTAGGAAAGGGGAACCCCTTTTCCCAATTTTTTAATTTGGGTTATTTATTTTAGTTTTAAGAATATTTTTATTGCTTTTGCTGGCACTTTGGGCCTTATTCACCCTTTGAGTTTTTCTGGGAGTCCAAAAGGCCCTATTAAACCTGGGGCCTGCATTCAAATTTTGTCCCCCAATCACACCGAGACTTTAACAAAAGCAAAGCGAGTGCAGCTCTGAAGTAAAAAAACCGGATGTAATTTTTGGATCATACAAAATAAGTGTTTTTTAATGTTTTTTTACACACCGAATTCACCATCCCGAATAGAAAACCCCAACCTTTGGAAAAATAAAACAGGCTATAAAATTGGGATCAGTATATAAAGTATGTACTAAATGGGCCCCACCATATTTAAAGGGGGTTCCCCTGATTAAATATCAATTTAGGTAATTTGAGTAATTTAAAACAGGCCAACCCAGGATTTAAACACAAGTAATTGTGGCCCCCACCAGCAGAATAGTAAGTGCAGCTTTGGGGACTATAATACCCGGCCCATAACTCGGGAATTAGCACAGGATAATAAAGTTTTTGTGCACAGTACCCAACCCCCCAGGGGAAAATAGACCCGTGGGAGCCCGTAAAAAAAATACATCTGTAAATTTTGGGAAAATATGAAAAGTTCCCTGAAAAAACCAAATTTAAGGGCCCACCCTTCTACCCAAAAAATAATCATGGTACTACTATGCACCCCAAGTTTAGTTCACTTTTTGGGCCTTGTTTTAAAATTCTTTCATAAGTCTTCCCTTTTTTTTTTTCCCTGAAAGGGTTATTTTAAAAATAATCTTTCCCCGCCCCCTTTCTTAATTCCCAAAGGGGCCTAAACACCTTTTGAAAGGGTTTGAGTATTCAGGTTTTTAAAATTTTAAACGGGTTGGGGGCCCCCAATGCAAAAAGGGGTTAAAAATTTGGGGGCCCCGGGGTTTCCCCGCACCATTTTTTAAAACTGGTTGGTTTTTTCTTTTTGTGGGAGAAGGGGGTTTTTTGGGGCCCCCTCAGGCTGCAAAGGGGCCCCAAAGCGACTGCCCAACCCCTGGGCACCCCCTTTTGCTATCCCCTGGTAGTAAGGGGGGCAGCTAATTTTAAAAAGTTTAAAATTTTCTATCTGTAATCCCCTGCTGGTTTAATAACCCCATGTATTCAAGGGGTGGTCCCCCAAACCCAAAAAATCCCAAAAAATTTCTGGGTTTCCTGTACTTTCCCCAACCTTAAAAACATGGGGGTTAGGGAATTTAAAACAAAAAATAAGAAATATTAAACCCAAAAACAAAGCAGTTTTTTAAAAAAATTTTTTTTTTCCTAATATTTTTTTTATATATAGTTTTATATATATTTATACCAGAAAAACATTTTTTATTTTTATTTCATTTGTCGGACCCCCATTTCCTAAACCCCCCCCCTTTAAAAACGGTTTAAAAGGGCTTTTTTCCCAAAGGGGGAGGTGGGTGGGGGGAGGACAAAAAGGGGGATTTTCACTTTTAAAAAGGAAAAAAAAGTAAGGTCTGGAAAGGGAAAAAACCCTTTTGGGGTTAGGGAAATTTTGGGCCCAAGGGTGAGCCTTTTGGCCATCCCTGTCTATGGGTTTTTCAGCCACTTTTGGACTTTTCCTTTACTGACCCGTCCTCCAATACTTTAGGGCCCCTGTGGTTTTTGGGGTTTAAGCTGATCCCCCGAAATTAGGGTTAAACGGGGGTTGGGGGTTTTTTCGACCAGAAGGGACTCAGTACACCTCTCAAGGGCCTTTAAAGTAAAAACATCCCCATTAAAACATTTCAAAACGAAGGGGATGGAGGGAGGGAAGGGGGCGAGTTTTTTTTCCCCGAGAAATTAATTTACGTAAACTTTTGGGGGAGTGGGATGGGGAATTTTAAAAAGGGGGCATTTTAGGGCGAAATACACAACCCAGCCAGCATCGGGGTGGGTGGCACTCTTCTAGAGACAGCCAGGCTGTGACACTCACTCCAGAGAGAGGAAAATTTTTGGGGACAAGTCCTCAGGCTGATTTTCTTGTGTTTTTGCACCCCATCGCTTAAGTGTCGGAAAAGTTAGGGACAAGAGCGCGGTCAGAAGTTTGGTTTTTCACCGCCAGTTTTTTGTTTAGGGATGTGGCCTACACACCAAAATGGTGGGGAAAAAAAACCCCTTTAAACGAGAATTACAAAGGATGCACGGCTGTTAAAAGAGATGACTCTCAACGTTTCTCCTCCTCTGGGTCCTCCTTGCTGAGAAAGGATATTTCTGGTTTCCCGGGGCTAAACCCCGAGAAAATCAAAAACTACAGGGAAAGAAAAAAAGGGCAGGAATCAAAACCATTTAATATACATCACAGAGGAATAATGTTTCTGTTTTAAGGGTTCCCTAAAATTTTTGCTGAAAAAATCACTAAAGTTTATGCCCAAAGTCTAAGGCTGCACCACTGAGGGATGGGGGGAAAATTTTTTGGGCAGAAACAGGGTGACCCATGTTTGGGTTTTTTAAATGGGAAAGTCCGCACCCAATATTTCTATACAAGGTGTGGTATGTAGGTGGTAGTTGTCAAACAGGTACACCTGGATAGCAAATGTGTGTGTATGCTGAGGGTGCTTGGCCTACCGGTGTGGGATTGCTGAGAGGTGTTAAATTTTTGCCAGCAAAGGAAGTAAAACCCTAATGAAATTTTCCCGCTTGGGGGCCGCAGACTTTTAAAGCAAAAATTCTTGGGCCCCCTTCCCCATAATGAATTTTTTTTTTACAGGAAAACAAAATTTTTATTTATTCATTTTCAGTTTTCAGTAATACTCTTCTGTTACTTCTCTATTTTTTAAGGGGTTTTCTGTTCCCCAGATTGCCATTTTAGGGTCAAGCCACCCAAAAACCTGGTTGTACCATGGGGAAAATTTCCCTGGGGGGGATCAAAATTTCCCCCCCTATTTTCCCCCCCCGGGAAATTTAAACCCGTTTTCCCCCTTAAGTCCCCACTTTTCCCCCCTTCCCCCCTCAGTATTTATTTGTTTGGAGGAAAAGAAATTGGAAAGGGAGGTGTTTTTAAACCTTTTTTAAAAATATTTTTTGGGTTTTTTTTTCTTTTTTTAAACCATAAACTTTTTTGGTTTAAAATATAAAGTAGTACAAACGAGTAACAGTAATATTTCATTGAAAAACAAATTTTACTTTTTATCCCCAAAAAACAAACCCCAGGCCCCCCCTCCCAAATCCATCCCAATTCAGAACAGTAAAAATCCATTTCAAACCCCTAACCCTTCAAAATTAAAAAACAATTTATTTTCCCGTCATAAAAAAAAAAGGGACCGGCTGTCGGACGGCCTCCAACCACACAACTGCCATAGACACAGGGCCCCAAAACCCCTACACCGAGAAAAACCCCCCCACCCAAAAGCCTAACTAAGTTTTGGTGCAGCAAGACCAGAAGTAACCAGCCTTTAGCCCATTTTTTTTATTATACCAATTTGGCCCCCCCCCTCTTATAAAACACCCCTTTTTTCCAAAGCAATCAGCCAAATTTACTTTTTTAAACCAAAATCCCGTGCGACCGGGGGGTTTTTGCATCCACCACTTTGTCGCTATTAAATTTTCTCGGCATAAATAAAAGCCTAGTATTCACGATTATTTTTCCCCCTCTGAAAAAAAGGAAATTTTTCCTACATACCCCAAAATACAAACCCAAAAGGTTTCAGCTCTATGGTAATTTGGAAAAATTCGCTGGAACAATGTACAATAAAAAACCAATTTCACCCCATTTTTTGGGGGAAAGCCAGAACATATGCATCAAGAAAAGGCCGGGGCACAAGGGCCCCCTTTTTACACAGGGGGAAGAGTCCCCTAATTCCAATTTTATGCCCGAAATAAGGATTCTGTAAATTTGGGTTAAATAAAATAAAAGAAAGTCGATGCTGTTTAACTCACTGAAATCAAAGGAATTTTTTTTCATTTTCTCCCCCAATAATTTTTGGGTCTATAGGGGCCCTTTTCTCCCCTTCCCCCCCTACTACGTAAATCTAAATTTGGGTTTTTTTAAAAAAAAGTTTTTTCCCCAAAAAAAGTTTAAAATTTAAATGGATAATTTGTCCCTTTTGTTTTTTTTGAAAGTTCTTACCCTAAACTATTGGATTAAAAATTTGGGATTATATTGATTGGTCTTTATTTTTCTGCATTA
>JAODAL010077912.1:0-13105 GCA_025379985.1 Phyllomedusa bahiana
TACCCACAACATGCTAATTTTTGCTTTGAGATAAACTGCTAAAACACTGATGTGACACATTAGGATTTCAAAGTGTAAGTTTGATTTTTTTGACCATGACAGTTCCCCTTTTGGGTTTGGTTTTTTCCCTGGTCTTTTTTGGGGCCCTTTTAGAGCCTTTTTCCCCTTGTGCCCCCCTCCTTTTTCTTTTTTTCTGTACCCCTTACCCCCCTTTAGTACTTTTCAATAAAAGCAAGGGTTTAAAAAAAAATTCCCTGGGCACTTAAGGGGGAAAAACTGCCCAAAAAAAAACTGAAGGGGGAATGTAGATTGAAAAAGTATGACGGCCAGCTAAAAAAACAACTGAGGGCTAAGATCCTACCATAGCGAAAAGAAAAAACATAGTAGTTCCCGACCACCACAGATCGCAGCACAGAGGGGACATAAGGTGTCAGTACCCGGCCCATGTTTGACCACACACTAGGTCATACACTTTTCCCAGATGAATTGAAACCCCAAAAGGTTCGGGGGGTTTGTCACACACAACCCCTTTTTGGGCATGGCCCGGAGCATTGAGGGGTCCACCTGCCCCTAAACCCTCCTTGCCCTTTCGTTCCCCCACAGCCAGAAATATATGTGCTGGCCTCTGGCCACTATCAGTGAGGCCACTATTTGAGGACAGGGGGCCAAAAAGAGGTGGGGAAAATCCCTGCTTCTTGCAAAAGGGGAAAAATAGTGATGAGGGGTGCAATGGGGGGTTATTTGCGAGCGGTAGGCTTGTACAGCGACACCTTTGAGGGGACGGCGGTGACAGACAAAAGTAATCGATGTACCGATGCAAGGGGAGCCGGGAGAAGGTGGGCGGGGACAATTTATTCGGGTGCCCTATTAAAAAAGGGCAAAAAGGCCCCCCAAAGGAAAATTTCAGTCCATCCATCCTCCTTGTGCCCCCTTTTCCCCCGGGGGGATGAAGTGGCCCCTACGGGTCGCCCCCCCTCGACTCCCCATTGTCCCGGTTTGGAAGCATTCCTTATTTTACTTTAAAGTTTTGGGAAGACCAAGGGAAGGAGGTTTTTACAAAGACAATTGGGTTTGGAAAGTAGAGAGTTAATGTCGGGCCGGAGATTTAAAATTGATTGTCATCAGATCTGGGGTTTTGAAAGCTATGGATGACCCAGTGACCCAGACCAAAGTGTACAAGGGTTCATCTTTTATCATAGGGAGAAAAAGGCAGCGCCTGCGTGTCAGGATTGGTGAGCCGGAAAAGTCGGTAGTGGGCCGGGAGTCAGCAGGGGTGGCAGCAGTGCGATTTGGGACCAAACGGCCACATTTAGGCCACCCCTTTGGGCAGGTCCAGAAAGAGCGGACAGGGGCTCACCAGTCGCGGCGGTAACGTCAGTCCCCCGTCAGGTTTGGTGGAAAAAATCACCTACTCCGGGTGCCATTTTTTTGAAAAGACACCAAAAAGGGGGGTTTAACATACTATATGTAAATCTGGGGGCAAAAAGTAAAGCGGCCAGGGACCTAACGTTGGCCCCAGGGCCCGCTCAACATCTGCATGTCACCATACGTTACAGTGTGGTGGTCCCATCCGTATTGAGTTTCATGGCAGAGCACCCCTTTCCCCCAACACAGCACAGTGAAAGCATGTAACTGCCAGGTGCGCCCGGACCATATAGTGCGGTGACGTCGCAGAACCCGCCGGTCTCTATTGGCTTCATCTCGCACATGTCATTTAGGTTTCCCCCTTTTTTCCCTCCCAGAGTTCTTTGCCCCATGTAAGCCATTCTTGTAGCCATTTTAAAATTTAAAAAAACAGCTTTGTTCCCGCGAATCACCCCAAACTTCGACTTTTTCAGAACGAATTTTTTTCCCGAAATTCTAAACAATTCCACTTGTTTGTCAATTTGCCCACCTACTGGGAGTTTGTCAAAATTTGTCCGCCAATGTCAGCATTTTTAGGCAGTGACATGTTGAATTGTCTTGCTTTTCCATTGCTCTTGGAAAAACAAAGACATGATGGTGTTAGATCTCCAAGGTGAATTTATACCCAAATTGTTTACAGTGCCTTTCCACATGGTGAATGGGCCCAAAAAAAAAAAAGAAAAATTCCCCCTTCCCCCACTTGGTTTTTCCACAGTGGTTTTCCAACACTTGTTCACGTTCTCTCGTCACATGCTGCCAAATGCTACCCCCTTTGATAAAGCAGAAAACAGATCAAAGGATACCAATCGTGGGGGGTCCAGTTCGATACCGCCATGACAATTGAAGCCTTTTCTCCGGGGGCAACTTCTTTAGCTGAGTTTGTGACCCTCGTTGCTTTGGGGCCCATACCATGGGTTTTTTAGACTACCTGTCTTTTTTTACAAAATTGGTATCTCTTTGCAGCCTGCCCTTTAGACAAGACACTCTAAGCTCAAAATGTATTTATTATATTACACAGTACAGACCAAAAATTTGGCACACCTTCTCATTCCAAGAGTTTTTGTATTTTCATGACTCTAAAAATTGTAGATTCACACTGAAGGGCATCAAAATATAATTTAACACAGTGGTTACAGAGCCCCAGTTACAAAGAGATTCAGGGAACACTTCAAAAAAGGAGTTTCAAATAGCATTAGATTACAGGGATTGGAGTCAAAGTGCCAAACCATTCTTATGGATAGTGGTGCTAAAGCCCCAATGAAAAAGAAAGCCTTCCATAAATCCTTATATAAAAAAAATAGGGTGGCACTCCCAACTTCTCCTTTAATACTTTTTTCTTGATAAAACTTACATCGGGAACAAACACTTTGCCACACCGTTTCGGTCTAACCCCGCTTTCTCAAGGCCTTTTTCAAAAATAAGATTAAAGGGAAGATTGGGAGTGCCCCCCCTATTATTCTTTATATAAGGGCATGGAAAAATTTATACTTAAAAAATGTGAAAAAACTGAAAAAAGTCTTTATTTTATTTCTTAAAATAGCCACCTTTTGCTTTGATTACGCTTTGCCACCTTGGGATTCCTTGATTTTTGGTATGTAATATAATTAAAATTTTAAAAACACAAACACACAAGTACATACACACACCACCACCCTACTGACAAAAGCCCGGGTATTTTTGGGTTTTGGGTTTAAATTTCGGGTGAATAAAAATATGGGATTCACAGGGATTAAAGGGAAAAGCTAATTAAAGGGTAGTAAATTGCAATCATGCCTCAGTTGTGGTTTGACAAAATATACTTGATACTATGGGTAAAGTGGGATGATAAACCCGGTCAAATGGAACCAGCCCAAAAACCCTCGCGCTATGTTGATACAGGCACCCTTTACGGGCTTTTGAGCTGCTTTGATTAATCTTATATCCCTATGTTTTTTTGCTAAATTATTTTGATGTATATTTGTTGTTTTTTTCTTTTTTTAAAAGTTATTTTTGTAGATTTGCGTACGTGATGGGGATTCATTTACCTTTACAATCGGAAAATTTCCAGAGCAAAATCTTTTAAAATTGCTGCGAAGACTAAAAAAAAGGATTTTTTTTCTGAAACAAACCTCAGCGGCAGTTTGAGCCATTTGGACGTGCTTGCGGGAAATAAAAAGTTTTATGTCATAATATGTTACAATATTTATAGCTTCAGCTGCTGAGGTAAGAATGTATGGATTAACCATTTCATATAAAACAGTATATAGAAAAATTCAGCTCAGAAACAATTTTCCGACGCCCCAAAAATACAAATTAATATAAAACCGATCTGTTTTCCCACATATAAAACCAACTTGATTATAAATGGTTCACAAAACAACCCCCTATTAGTTTATGAAACAGAACTGTACTGGGAAGGCAGAAAATGCTTAAAAGTAAAAGGGCGCTGTAGTTTACTCAGAAAAAAAAACATTCCTAACATTCTGCTAACCTGATTTTCACACATTATTAACACTGCCCAATTTAAATGGGAAGAATTTTTATTTCTTTAACTGGGAGAGCAATTGCATACCACACATGTAAGGGGGAAACCAAAGAATGAGGAACTATTACCATCGGTTTAAATCTTTCAGAACAGATAGTATTGCAAATGCATTGCATCTTAATTTAAGGGGCAGGATCCTCCCCAATTTAAATTTGATGATACCAAACTTTGTTTGGGTGTGAATCGGTTTTTTAAACAAAATTTCGGTGAAAAATCATTTGCCATTTTACATCCAAAAAGGTTTAAAATGAAAAAAAAAAGGAACGGGTTTGGGGATGGAAGAAAAAAACGATAGCCCGGGAAGATATCTTTCCAACTTCAAGGATCAGTTAATTACCAATCTTAACAAAATTTGGGAAGGGAGAAACTTTTAACATTGGGTTTTAGGGGAGAAAAGCAGACCCTTTTTCACTAAACCCAAAATAAATATTTTTATCCAACCCAGTCTAGATTAAGTCAATGGATATATTCCGGGACAGGAAAAGGAAGATTTTAAAAAATTATATCATAAATTTAATACCCAACAATCACAGGGGGGGAAAGAATAACTTAACAAACGAGAACAAAAACCCCTCAGAACCTACAAAAAAAATTTGAGATTTTTAAAATTTTCAAACAACCCGAAAAAGGGGGGGCATAGTCCTTTTTGGACCGAGCCCTTTTAAATTCAGGGGGAAATTTAAAATTTTACTGCTGTCAGATAAAATCGAAAAATAGACAGGTACTTAAAAACCCCCCAAAAACAAAAAAGTAAATATTTTTGGGGACAAGTGCTGGAAAAAGGGATTTAAAAATTTGGGAATTAACAACAAAAAATAGCGAAAAAATGAAATTTTACAAACCCCAAATCCCAATTTTCCATCACCCCGAAAGTACAAAAGGGGGTTTTTTCCTCCACCCCCCGCCCCACCGTCTAAAGGGGTTTGGGTTTTCTTTAAAATAAGAAACGGGGACGAGGGGTGGATGAGAAATTTGGCA
Organism: Phyllomedusa bahiana; assembly: GCA_025379985.1. Classification (NCBI taxonomy): domain Eukaryota; kingdom Metazoa; phylum Chordata; class Amphibia; order Anura; family Hylidae; genus Phyllomedusa; species Phyllomedusa bahiana. The sequence goes on from JAODAL010077912.1 coordinate 4,907, forward strand.
ACCTTGTTTTAAGGGAATTCCCGGGGGCCTTCCTTAGAGACACCAAAAAATTTGGGGTACATCCCCTTGGAGTTTTTACCCCGGGCCGGGCCCGGGGGGAAACCTGGTTGCCCATGTGATGTGGTGGCTTTTTTACCCCACCCCCCCACACGCCCAGGCCCTTTCCCGGTCCTCCGGGATTTTTTATCCAGATTTAGCCCTTAACCGGGAAAAAACAATTTTTTTTTTTTATTTTTGGGGCATTTAATTATCTATTTTCAAACAATTTTTTTATGTTTGACAATAATTTTTTCTCCCAAGTTTCGGGCATCTAGGGGGAGCACTTTTTCACCCCCCCAGTTTAAATATCTACATGTTCTTTTGGGAAGAAAATTTAATCTAATAAACCCGGGAACCAACCTTTTGTAAATTTGTATAAAAGGTCCCAAAAGATATATGGATGACTTGGCCCTTCATATCAAGAAATGTAAATAAATTAAGGATTTTTTTACAAATTTTTAAAAATAATCAAGGGGGTTTAAAAATTCTCATAGTCCCAAAAAAAAAGCCCTTAATTACCTCGTTGTACACTTAAAGGAGGAGAAATGGAAAATTTAGAGTAAAAAAAAAACCCAAAAAAAAAACCCTGCACAGAAATACAACCTTAGAGCAAATTTCCCATGTCACCCCAAACATGTAGTAAGAAATATCCCAAACCCGGGAGAGCTCATAAGAGCAAAAAGAAACAGTACCAGAACGGGAAACCAATCAAGGTACAAACATTTTTTTAAAACCTCGGGAGACAGGGATTCCCCTCAAAGGGTTTTTTTGATCAAGAAAAAAATAAGGTCAATAAAAAATTTAAAGAAAAAAACTTTTTAACAAAAAAAACAGGAATGATTTCTAAAAAAATAATATATCACTTTTTCCACAATTATAGGTAAAATTTTTACCAAAAAGTAGAGATAGTGAAAAAAACACCTACCCAAAATTGTATGTGAAAAATTCCACAAAAAATATTCTTCAAAATAACACAATTTTTCTAGAAAAGCTCCTACAATTTGGTTCACAGCCCCCCACTTTTTTTAACATAGTAAAAAGCCAAATCTGGTTTAATATAAAAGGTTCCATGGATGTGGCCATAAAATAGCAAAATGGTAGTCATGAAAAAAAAAAATCTACAGTTTTTTATTTTTCACAAATAAAAAAATTTTTCCCAAAAAAAATTTTTATTAATTGTAACCTAATTTTTCAATTAATTTCAAAAATTTTGTGAGAGTTCAAATGAATAGTAGGGTGCATAGGGGCCCCCCAAAAGGCGCATCAGACGACATATGTCTGATGCAAAAAAACCAGAAAAATTTAAAACCTCAGCTACTAAACACCCCCTGATGTGCACGGGGGGTTTTAAATCCCTTACTGTGAAGGCAAAGAACAATTTAAAATAATGGGTTACGAGGTTGGGGGCCACATAGGAAACCCTAGCCAGAGGGTTGGGGGATTTTCCCCCTCGACACCAGAGTACCGGGGGGTTTTAAACTACGCAAGATTCCAATATAAATATTAAAAGGTAACATAAAGCAAAAATTTGGTTAGGGAGCTATTTAAAAAGTTTTTAAATAAAAGAAACAGTCAGTGTTTTTTTTTTTTTTTGTCTAGCAGAACTGCGTCAGTATGAAGGTCCTAAAATAATGGGATAGGAGAAATGACAACAGCCATGATAAGGGTCATGTAACCCGAAACGCGCGGCAGTCTATTTTCCATTCTGCCCACTTTATATGGGTAAGGGTCTCTCGTTTGTTTGTGATTTGCATTTGGATTTTAATTAGAAAAAAATAAATCTCTGATATTTTTTAAGACCCGGTCTGCACCTGAAATATTTTTTTCCCCTATCTGTCCCATGTTGTTTGCTGAAGCTGGTTCTTTTTTGATTTCTGGTTGGGGTTGACACATGTAAGAGGTGTGTGGGAACAGGGGTGTGTAAAATTTTTCTTGGTTGGATGTATGGTGAAAAATGCAATCTCGTTATGGCACATGTTGAAGGGCGCGGCAGATTCTGGTGGGCTTTTTAGCTCATATCACGCGCAGCCCGTTCATACATGTTTAATCCCCGCCCATTCTCGGGTATTACATAGGCCCCCGGGTTTGTTAGTGCCCATTTGGGGGGCAGAGGGGCGCACAAAACCCTAGCAAAAACTGCAAAATTTTTCAGCAGTTCAATTTACAGGGGTCTAGAAAAAAGTTTTTGGCTTCATGTGGGACCTTCTGTTTTTGCATACTCACAGATAATGGAAATCTTCTTGTCAACATTGGGCTCTCATTGGATGCTTCTTTGCCCTTGCTGTTATTCTATGATCCATGGATGGCAGTATTCCCTTTTCCTACCATGTTTTTGGTTTTATATGCCATTTTTTAAAGCATGGGGTCTTTTTTGCTGAGTAACCAAATTTTTTTCTGCACTTTTGATATTTTTGCCCTCTCCAAACAACTTCTATCAAAATTCTTTTCCCTTTGGTACAATGTCTGGAAAACCCCTATGTACTCACTGAGAATGGGCTAAACAAGCAGGTACAACATTGGCTTTCCTCCTTCTTTAAAAAAAGGGGCCCAAAAACACCACCTGTTTCTTCAAAAAATTTAATGACCTCACCAATTTAAGTCCACACAACTATTTATTTGAACACCCCCTATTATTAAATGAGTTAGTTATACCAAATTAGCAGTGTGTATGTCAAGACTGTTGAATCTGTTGGTTGCTCATTACTCAACCTACACCTAATTTTGGATGTTATATTATGTTTTTTTTCAGACAAAATTACAGTAATTAACCACTTTTACTGATGTTAGACTGCTATTATTTTGCACATAACTGTATACACAGTTGAGTAACATTGTTATGACCACCAGCTAATATTCAGGGTAACTGCTGTGTTCAGTACGGACAGCTGCTAAGGGACTAGGATTGACTCAATAATTTCCTGGTAAGTTGTCGGGAGATATCTGGGGGATGCTGAAAGCATCCCACAGCTGCTGGAGGATCCATAGAGTGAACACGACGTTTCAATGCGGTCCAAAGATGCTCAATTGGGTTCAAGCCCTGGGGAGTTAGGGGTCAAGGGGTACATGGAAGTCCGAGTCATGCTCTTCCAACGAATGTCGGACATTTCTAGCTGTGTGACATGTTGCATTGTTTTGTTGGAAGATCTCATCTGCCCCAGGAAAGGCAATCGGCATGAATGGGTGTACATGATTTGAAAGGACAGATTTATACCCAAATCGGTTGAGTTTGCCTTCCACATGGATGAGTGAGTCAGAAAATTCCACAAAAACATTTCCCAGACCATAACGTTGCCACCACCAGCTTGTGTTCTTCCAGTAAAGGGTTTCAAGGTGTTTGTTCTGTGAGGTTTTCACCTGACACATCAATGCCCATCATTCGATAAGGGAGAAAACACCACTTGTTGAAAAAACAACTATTTGCTATTCCATGGGGTTGGTACTTCTGGGAAATTGTAGCCTTGCCTGCCATTTTAAATTGGAGAGCAGAAGTGTAGTGACCATCCATCTGCTTCAAAAGTCTCATACACGTAGGGTTTTCAGAACTGTTTTTTTTAGATAGATGTGTGATCACCCTAGTTTATTTTGGGGAGTGAGCTGATCATGTAGCATGTCAATCTGTCCTTCGTGGAGCCTGTAGTGGTCGTTTACCCTCTTACATCATGTGGTGCCACAACTGCTGGGACTGGGGAATGAACCCACCTTGATGTGGTATGGGTTGAGGGGTACACATTCCAAACACAAACTCACCATTGTATTGCCCACTAATCAACACAGTAGAGGCTATAATAGTTGGTCGCATCACAACGAAATAAAACCTACAGAATAAATACTTTGAAAAAAAAGTTTATTCTTTACTCGCAGATAAAAAAAAAAAACTGTTAAACCAACAGTGCATACATAATGCAAAAAATTTTAATAAAATGTTGTATCATGTCAGTAGAAAATTAATAATAAAATATAGATCATAAATAGATCACAAATTATAATTTATGATTAATTTAATTTATAAAATTCATCTGAAGGAGAGTTCATTAATCAAAGTACACCTAAAGACTGGGAAAAAAACAACTTGTACATACAGTGGTGATACTGATTGGTAGTATAGTTAATTCATTCATTTTTTTTCAACAATACTCCTGGAAAAAAAAAAAAAAAAAAAAAGTTGGCAATTTTTTTGTTCTATTTTGGTAGCCCTATGCAATTATAGATTACATATAAAACATTTTCCATTTCTAGCCGTCAGATAGAAATGTGTATGACAGGGCAGACTAATCTCACTTTACTTCAACTGCTGCTTATCTCTATATAGTCTCATTATAAATAATAGGTTTAAAGACATGATTGCTCTATTAATCTCCCACAGGGATATATAATATTTGGGCAGTCCCCGAGCAATACATAAAAGAAAAATATCTTTTTATGGAATGGAAGAGGCGTGGTTTCTTTACACTTATCAGGTTATTGCTGATAATATTTACACTTCTCAGACCAGAGTCGACCAGAAAGAGGGACCACCAAGCAATACTCTCACTGCTGTGCAATCAGAGCTCACAGAGGGGAAGGCAGAGATACAGTGGGAAAAAAAAGTATTTAGTCAGCCCCCAATTGTGCAAGTGCCCCCACTTAAAAAGATGAGAGGCCTGTTAATTTACATCATAGGTAACTCAACTATGAGAGACAAAATGAGAAAACAAGTCTAGAAAATCACATTGCCTGATTTGGAAAGAATTTATTAGCAAATTACGGTGGAAAATAAGTATTTGGTCACCTACAAACAAGCAAGATTTCTGGCTCTCACAGACCTGTAACAACTTCTTTAACCCTTAACGACTTGGGCGATCCATTACGTCCAGGTCTTTTTGGGGTTCACGCACCTGGACGTATGGATACGTCCTGTGGATCGTTAAGGATCGCGCGAACTCTAAAGCAGAGTTTGCGCGATCGGCGCGGGGTGTCAGCTGTATATTACAGCTGACATCCCGCAGCGTAGTCCTCGACCCCGGATCGCTCCGGGGGGGGGGGGGGGCAGTTAACCCCTTAATTATCGCGACCATCGGGCCCAAAATAACTGAAGACGAAGGAGGAGATCGCTCCTCCGCGTCTCTGTCGGCGGCAGAAAGCGCACGGATCGGGAGATCCTTGCAGCTCCTGCCCTCTGACAGACAGCACGGAGGGCATAGAATCCCTTCCGGGTTGTCTGTGACGTCACGATGCCCGGCCGTGCCCTGTGGGCATGTCCCAGCATCATGACTGACAGTTGTCATAGGAATAAAAAGCGATCAAAAACTCCTAGAATCGCCAAAGTTGTACCAATTAAAACGTCAGTTCATCCCGCAAAAAATAAGTCCTTATACAGCTTTGTATACGGAAAAATAAAAAATGTATAGCTCTTAGAAGATAGCGATGCATAAATATTGTTTTACAAACTAAAAACACTTTTCTTTTTTTTTTTTAAAGTGCTTCAACATAAAAAAAAACTATATAAATAGGGTATCGCCATAATCGTAGCGACCCAAAGAGTAAAGCTAACTTATCACGGATACTGCACGGGGAGCCCTGTTAAAAATAAAAATAAAAAACACTACTAGGATTGCAGTATTTTCTTCCCCCTGGCCCCCAAAAAATGGATTTAAAAGCGATCAAAAAGCCTTGTCCCCCCAAAAATGATACTAATCAAAACGTCAACTCACTTGCAAAAAAAAAGGGTCCCTACACAGCTCAAGCACAGAAAAATTTTAAAGTTATGGCTCTCGGGACTATGGCGATGCAAAAACGTATTTTCCGGGCCCTGAATTAAAGTGTTTTTATTGTATAAAAGCAGTAAAACATATAAATATATACACATTGGGTCTCGGTGTTATCGTAGTGACCTGCGGAGAATGCTCCCATGGCATATATACCGTACAGTGACCGCTACAAAAAATAAAAATAAAAAACACTACCAAGATTGTTGTATTTTGTTCAAAACATCTCACAAAACCTGAACATAGCATCATATGCACCCCATAATGGTACCAATAAAAACTTCAACTCATCCCGCAAAAAACAAGCCCATATAAAGCTCTGCACACAGCAAAATAAAAAAGTTATGGCTGTCAGAATAGGACAACATAAAAACGCAATTTTTTATAGACGTATTTCTACTGTGTAAAAGTAATAAAACAGAAAAAACGATATAAAATCTATATCATTGTAATTGTACCGACCCCCATAGTAAAGTTATCACATCATTTACACTGCACGGCGAATGCTGTAAAATTGAAACTCAAAAAACAATGACCGAACTGCCCAATGCTAAAAAAAAAAATATGGAACACCTGTGTGCCTAAAATGCAGAATACATCCCTAGATGAGATCCCTGATGGGTGTTGAATCCAAAAAAGGGGGTGACTTCTGGAATGTTTCACCTGTTCTGTTACTTTGGGGGCTTTGCAAATGCGACATGGCCCCACCCAAAAACTGCGTTCCAAAAGCCAAATAGCGCTCCCTCCCTTATACGCCCTGCCATGCGCCCAACAGCAGTTTACACCCACATGTAGGGTATTGCCGAACTTGGAAGAAATTGCTTAACAAAGTTTTAGGGTTCTTTTTCCAGGATTCCTTGTATTATGAAACATTTAAGCTAAAATTGCAGATTATTGGAAAAAAAATTTTTTTATTTTCACAGCCTTATGCCTAAAAAAAATTTGTGAATCACCTGTGGGGTCTATATACTCAAGGGACCCCTGGATATATTCCTTAAGGGGTGTAGTTTCCAATATGCGGGTTTTTTAGGGGTGTTTATTAAGTTTTAGCACCTTAGGGTGTCCCAAACCTGAAATGGCCTAAATAAAATCGTATTGAAAATGAGACCCCAGAAATATAGTAGGTGCTCCTCCTATTCCTTATGGTTGAGCCAAATAATGCACTAGGGCCACATATGGGATATCTCTGAAAACAGAAGACCTGGGGAATTGATATTAAGTTGCATTTACCTAGTCACATTTACCGTATTCAGTGAATAATGGATAAATATTGAAAATTGCAAAAAAAGTGAAATTTTGAAATTTCACCTCCACTTTGCTTTAATTTCTGTGAAATATCTAAAGGGTTATTAAACTTCCTAAATAGTGTTGTAAATACGTTAAGGGGTCTAGTTTCTCAGATGGCTCACTTATGGGGGTATCTAACATGCGGCCCCTCAAAGCCAAGCAGAACTGGAGTGGTCCCTAAAAAATGTATATTGCAAATTTTCTTTAAAATTTTGAGAAATTACTACTAAATTTCTAAGCCCTCAAAAGTCGAAAAAAAAAAAAAGACATTTAAAAATGATGCCAACTATTTGTGGACATATGGTAGATGCTAGTTATAAACTATTTTGTGGTGAATAATTATCTGTCTTGCACGCAGAAATTTTGCAACTTTCAAAATTGCAAATTTTTCCAAATTTTCATGAAATTTTTATATTTTTCACAAACAAACAAGGATTTTATGGATACAAATTTCTTACTAACTAAAGCACAATGTGTCACGAGAAAACAATCTCTGAATCACATGGATAGGTAAAAGTGTCAAAAAGTTATTCTCACATAAATTGACACGTCAGTTTTTTTAAAATAGGGCTGTGTTTAAGGAAGGTCAAAACAGGCTGGGTCCTTAAGGGGTTAAGGCGATGTTCACATGGCTTATTTCAGAACGTATTTACGTCGGATTGCCGATCGTAAATACGTTCCGAAATCAGTTGAAAATCAGTTGCAAATAAGTGTCACTAAGTGTGGCACGTATTTCGCGACGGATTTACAATCCCCATCCATTATATGGGGTGAATCCGTTGCGAAATCCGGCCCAATAATTGACATGCACATTGTTTTTCCGGCCGTATTGCGGCCGCAATCCGCAGCGGCAATAACGGCACGGAAATACTTGTCGCCGGAACGACGACACGTATGTCCCATTGAAAGCAATATTAAAATTGCCCGCAACTTATTTCAGAAATGATTTTTGGAAGTATTTACGATCGGAAATCCGACCATAAATACGTCCTCCACTCATTACCTGTAGTAATGGCACCTGTTTGAACTTATTATCAGTATAAAAGACAGCTGTCCACAACCTCCCAAAAAGTCAAACTCCAAACCTTTTTATGGTGAAGACCAAAGAGCTGTCGAAGGGCACCCGAAA
>JAODAL010077913.1:0-13104 GCA_025379985.1 Phyllomedusa bahiana
AAAACAGGACGATGGTCACAGTCCTGCCTTCTCCCCTGTACGTACAGTGCTCGATGAGCGCTGTACATACACAGCAGCGTCGCAGGAGCCATGATCCGAGGATTTCACCACGTCCCCTGCGATGCTGGATCTCTTAAGCCCACAGCCTCTGCCGGCCGTGGAGATCCCGGGACCTGTGTGATGGCGTAAGCGACGTGATGACGTCACGCCGCTCACACTTAGACCAGCTCCAGGACCTGTAACATGAAGGGAGCATGGAAAGGGGAGTAGCTTTTTTTTTCCCTCCCGCGGGGGGAGGGGGGGGGGCAGCTTCCTGGCCACTATGGGGCAACTATCTAGCTACTACTGGGCAACTATCTGGCCACTATGGGGCAACTACCTGACTACAGGAGAGGCAGCTACCTGGCCACCAGGGGGCTACTACCTGGCTACTATGGGGTAACTACCTGGCTACACGGGGGACAGCTACCTGGCTACTATGGGGAAACTACCTGGCTACAGGAGAGGCAGCGACCTAGTTACTATGGAGCAACGACCCGGCTACTGGGGGGTAGCTACCTGGCTACAAGGGGGGCAGCTACTTGGCCACTATGGGGCAACTATCTGGCTACTATGTGGCAACTAAATGGCTACAGGGGGGACAGCTACCTGGCTACAAGGGGGACAGCTACCTGGCTACAAGGGGGACAACTACCTGGTTACAAGGGGGACAACTACCTGGCTACAAGGGGGACAACTACCTGGCTACAAGGGGGACAGCCATCTGGCCACTATGGGGCAATTATCTGGCTACTATGGGGCAACTACCTGGCTACGGGGGGGGGGGGGGCAACTATCTGGCTACTATGGGGCAACTACCTGGCTACTATGGGGCAACTATCTTGCTACGGGGGGGGAAGCTACCTGGCTACTACGGGGCAGCTATCTGGCTATAGGGGGGGGAAGCTATCTGGCTACAGGGGGGCAGCTACCTGGCTACAGTGGGGGGGACAACTAGCTGGCTATAGGGGGGGACAACTAGCTAGCTACAGGGGGGATAACTAGCTGGCTACAGGGGGGACAACTATCTGGCTACAGGGGGGACAACCATCTGGCTATGGGGGGGACAACCATCTGGCTACGGGTTGGGGCAACTGTCTGGCTACAAGGGAGGCAACTATCTGGCTACAGGGGGGGTCAACTATCTGGCTACAGGGGGGATTTAACTACTGGCTACAGGAGTAGCTACCTGGCTACCAGGAGGCATATAACTACTTGGCTACAGGGGACAAATAACTACCTGGTTACCAGGGGGCAACTTCCTGGCTGCAGCGGGCAAATAACTACCTACATAAACCTATATAACTACATAATGGGGAGCTATATTTCTGCTTATTGGGGGCCTATATAACTACCTATCAGCTTAATTGGGGACCAATATATTGGGGGACCTATAACTCTACCTAACTAATGGGCGCTACACCTACCTAATTGTACCTACTGTACATACTGTCTTAGGGAATTGAACTACTTCCTATGTTGGTATACAAAACAAGACTAAAACTTGGTACACAAATGGAAGCCCCATAGCCATTTCGGGGGCACTTTTACTGTTTGGGACACAATGGGGTAATTATTTCCATTTGCAGCACTATATATGGGGAGTTTGTACAGCGATAAGATTTGTAGAAAGGCAGAAATGAGGTTCCCAAGATGTTTTTTTGTTTAAATTCTACAGTGAAGTGTTGGGCTGGGAAAAGGGCGTCATGGCGGGCTGGGGCAGATGGGGAAAAAGAAGGGAAAGAAACAACCTTTAAGGGCTTCCTGTGATCCCTGGATGTAACTTTACTGTAGCCTTTATGTCTGCAAAACCTGTTACAGCTTATCTACCACCCCTGTAAGGGCACTGTAGCCGGTAATACTGGTTTAGTTAATGGCTTATATTCAGTAATGTAAGGGATTATTCAGATCGCTATGGGTGGAATATTGGTCAGGATGGGTGGTTTATTTGGGCACTATGTAGTGGTGAGTTGGAGGTTATTTGGTCACGGTTTTTGCGGTATTATTCATCACTATGTGCTGGTGATATTGGGGTCACGGGGTGGCATTTTTTCCCTCACTATTGCTGGGGATATGTGGTCTAATAGGACACGGGAAAATTTGGCTTGGGATTCTGGCTTTGGTAGCAGTGTTAATTGGTAACTGTATGACTATTTTTAGTAGTTTTTTAAAAATACACCATTTCATTAAAGATTTTTTTGAAAAATTTTTTTTTGGGTTTGGTTTTGATGTGAGCAACTTTTTTTACAAAAGTGGTGCTTAATTTTGGGGGGGGGGGGGGGGGATTTTTTTCACCCTATTCTGAATGCAATTTAGCCTAGGAACGGCTCTTTATTCCAGGATCAAGGGATTCAGAGTAAAAAAAAAAAGGTTTTATCTGCCCTAAATAAAACTGGGCAAAAAACCCTCCCCTCTTTGGTTTCTGTAATCTAGATCCATCCACATAGCAGGTCATGTCAGCATCCGGAAGGGGTTCATCCAGTATATGATTGGGAGGAGTGTAGAAAAGTTTCACTTCCCGCTCACAATTATGCCCTGAGTTTTGCCCCATCGCAGTCACTGTGGAGTGCCCCAAAAGGGTACTTTTTAAAACACTGACACCTAAAATTTTGATTAGAGATGGGAAAACGATTCTAACGAAGTGGAATTTTTGTTTAGAAAAATTTTCGGGGAAAACTTCGTTTCCGGAAAAGAAGTCGAACTTTGGGGACTTTGGGGGTAACGAAGTGGGGCTTTTGAAATTTATAAAATGGCTGCGAGCCCTATGGCGCCTAAAGGGGCAAAAGCACTCTGGGAGGAAAAGGGCTAGCCTGCATACCCCCTGCAAAAAGGGAAAAACCAATCAGAGACCGGCGGATTTCTTTTACTCACCGGCACTAAATAAAGTCCGGGGGCAAACCCGGGAGCTCACACTCCTCTCACTTCTATCAGGAAAGGGGGCTGCCGCGCGAATAGCTCTTACTGAAGAATTTTTATTTTTTTCAGCGATTTCTGTGGGGTTCCCCCGCTTGTCTCAGAGACTGTTCTCTTAACGTTTTTTTATTTCTAATTTTTTTTTGGGGTATTGGGTCTGAGTCCAGTGTGGTTCCACTGCCTGCTAACATTCAATATCCAAAGTGGATCTAAGCCATTCCTGTTGTATTCTTTAAAAAAACAGCGTTTTTACAATACAAATACCAAATTCATTTTTTCTGCTCAATTTTTATTTTCGCAATTTAACCAGGGGTTAAATTTAAGGGGTTTTTTTTTTGCTGGTTGCACCCCAAGAAACCGTCTTTTTTCAACGCCAAAATATATAAATTTTTTCCGTACCAATTGACAACAAAGGTTAATTACAAAGATCTCTTGTTGGTGGCGAAAAACCCAAGGGAATTTTAAACCCACCCAAAGCTACTAGTTTGTCGGTTTTTCCATTCTTTTGGGGCAATTTTTCATCCAGGGGTTAATTAAAGCGGTTTTGTTGGGGGTGCGACAAAAATAAACCCGTCTTTTTCAACCCAAAATTATAAAATTTTTTTCCCGTAGCCTAAATCACAACAAAGGGTTTAAATTTCAACGTATCTCTTTTTTGTGTGGCGAGAAAACACCAATTGTAAACCGCAACAAAGCTACATTTTTGGCGCTCAATTTTTTTTGGCCAATTTTTACATCCAGGGGTTAATTTTAAACTTTTTTTTGCCTTTTTCTGACAAAAATAAACCGTCTATTTCAAAGCCAAAATATAAAATTTTTTCCCTGACCTAAATTCACCAAACAAAAGGTTTAAATTTCAACTGTCTCTCTTGTTGTGTGGGGTGAAAACACCAATTGTAACACCTACAAACTACTATTTGTGGGCCGGCCTTTTCCTTTTTGGCGCAATTTTCATCCAGGGGTTAAATTTAAACGGGTTTTTTGCGGGGTTTTGCTGACAAAAATAAACCCTCTTTTTTTAACGCCAAAAAAATATAAATTTTTCCTATAGCCTAATTCCCCAAGCAAGGTTAATTACAACTGTATCTCTTTTTGTTGGGGTAGAAAACACGCAATTGAACACGCTACAAGCACTAAATTTGGGGGCCTCAAATTCTTTGGCGCAAATTTACATCCAGGGTTAATTTAACGTTTTTTTTGCGGGGGGCTGCCCAAAAAAAAAAACCGCCCCTTTTCAACCCCAAAATATAAAAATTTTTTTCCCGTAGCCTAATTCACAAGCAAAGGAATTACAACTGTCTCTCCCCCTTGTTTGTGGGGTAGAAAACACGCAATTGTAACACGCTACAAAGCTACAGTTTGTGCGGCTCCTTCTTTTGGGGCAATTTACATCCAGGTTAATTAAGCGTTTTTTTTGCTGTTGTGGAAAAAAAATAAAACCCTCTTTTTCAAAGCCAAAATATATAAATTTTTCCTGTAGCCTAATTCCAAAAAAAAGGGTTATTACAAAATTTTATCTTTGTTTGTGGCTAGAAAACACCAATTGTAACACGCTACAAACTACTATTTGTGGGCTCAAATTTTTTGGCGCAATTTTCATCCAGAGGGTTAATTAACGTTGTTTTGGGTGGTCTGACAAAAAAAACCCCCTTTTTCAAGCCAAAATATAAAAAATTTTTCCTGTAGCCTAAATTCACAAGCAAAGGTTAAAATTTCAACTTATCTCTTGTTGTGTGGCAGAAAACACGAATTGAACACCTACAAAGCTACATTTTTTGCGGCTCCATTCTTTTGGGGCCCAAATTTTCATCCAGGGGTTAATTAAACCCCTTTTTTTGCGGTGTGCTGACAAAAAAAAACCTCTTTTTCAACCCAAAAAAATATAAATTTTTCCTGTAGCCTAATTCACAAGCAAAGGTTAATTCAACTGATCTCTTGTTGTGGCTAGAAAACACGCAATTGTAAAAGCTTTAAAAGCACATTTTTTTTCGGCTCAATTCTTTTTTCGCAATTTACAATCCAGGATTTAAAATTAAAACGTTGTTTTTTTTTTTTGGTGTGCTGACAAAAAAAAACCGTCTTTTTCAACCCAAAATAATAAATTTTTTCCTGTAGCCTAATTCACAAGCCAAGGTTAATTACAAACCCTTTTCTCTTGTTGTGTGGCGAGAAAAACACGCAATTTTAAAAACCACAAAGCTACTAGTTTGGCGGGTCAAATTTTTTTGGGCCCAATTTTACATCCAGGGGTTAATTTAAACGTTTTTTTCTGGGGGTGCTGACAAAAAAAACCTCTTTTTCAACGCCAAAATATAAAATTTTTTTTCCGGGGTACCTAATTCACAAGAAAAGGGGTTAAATTACAACTGTAACTCTTTTTGGGTTTTGGCGTAGAAAAAAAGATGAATAGTGATAACTCAATAAAATTTGATAATTAAGGCAACCATTTTTTAATTTACTTTCACCCCTTTTTAAATTGAAACGTAGATCCCTTTGTTTTAAACTGTTATTGCAAAGCAAAAAATCAAATCTTTGAAAAAAACACACATCCCCAATTTTTTTCCCTCCCTCATTTTCAAAAGTACACTTGCACTAAAAATAAAAAGGTCATCTTTGACTTATACCACTTTAAAAAATTAAAAACCCCATTTGGGGAAATAAATATGCTTTTTTTTCCCGAATAAATGTAAAATTTTTGACTTTTAAATCATAAGTGCAAAACCCCCCAAAAGAATGGAGATACTGGGGTCACCGTGTCCCCAAGTTGAAACAAAAATCTGATCTGGTCAAAACGTCATTAGGGATTTTATAATTGAAATTATGATGAGCTGGTAAAGCATATTCAAAAAATAAGGGACTTTATCGTTCTGTTTGGGGTTCTAAAATGTACATCCTATAAAATTTTGGCTTTTTCTGTTGTTTGGGTTAGAAGTGAAATCACCCTCATCCCCTTTCCCAATAAAAAAAAGAGTATGGAGATTAAAAAATTTGGGTTCTTATCTTTTTTTGATCTAAAATCCATTTGGAAACACTGTTTTTCTTTATTTTCAAAATTGCGGGGGAAAAAAAGGTTGATCTTGATAACCCAAAACCCGGGGGCCCCTGGCCGCAACATTTGGGGGGCTCGTCCGGGATATCTCACCCCAAGGGGAGGAGAGGGGTTCCCGGGCCTGAGCACTGGACGGGAAATTTTTGGACAGAGCGCACCAGGGTTGGGGTTCCTTCCTCCCCAAAAAACCTTTTTTCCCCTTTTCCCAAAGGTTTTATCAAAAAGCCCTGTCACGGCCCTTGAAAGCAGATATTTTTCTCCATTCTGCCTCGTATCACTTTAGAAATTATAGTTTTGGGTTTTATTTTTAAAGTAATTTTAAGAAAAACTGTTGGATTTTTAGAGTTTTTTTTTTATAAGTTAATTTTTTAAAGTTAAATTTTGGGTCATATTTCCTTAAAAGTAAACTGAATTATTTGATTAGGTCTGTTCTGTCGTTATTTTTTGTGAATTTTTGTTTTTTTTTGGTTTTTTTATAGGAAATTTAGGCCCCCTTCCATCGTGTGGTGAGAAAATTTTTAATGTCATATTAAGAAAATTTCACAGATTTTTTTTGGGAAAAATAAAGTTTTGTTTTAAGTAAGGTTTATTTTAAATAATATTATTCCAAAAGAAATAATCTTACCTCACTTTTAAAGGTTAATTTTTTTTAAAAACCTTTTAAGGCTTGCATAAAGTATAAGTTTCATATAGACAATCTTAAAGTTTTGGTTTTAAAAAACAAATTAAAAAAAACTTCCCTCCCCCTAAATCCCTAAAGGGGTTAAATAGGGTATAGAAAATTTAAATAAGGTTTTTTTCCCCTAAAGAGAACGGGGGCCAGGCAAAGTTAAAAGAAAACTTTTGTTGGCCTGCGAGGCCCATACTTTTCTCAAAGCAAAAAAGGGACTTAAAGGGGGAATAATGGGGGAATTTTGGAACCCTTTAAAGAGAAGTTTTTGAAAACCCAGAAAGACCCCGATAGGGAACAATTTAAGTTCTATATACTGATGAAAGTGATAAGAATCCGGGAAAGCAAATGCTAGGAGCATAGGGTATAGAATACAAAAAACTAATGGGGGAAAGGCATGGAGAGAGGGGTCTAAAGGGGAATGGTTATTTTAAAATTAAATTTTTAATTGCGTGAAAACCTGACAATAGGGAAAATTTTTGGGTTAAAGGGAGGGTTAAAATAAAAGTCAATCCCCAATCACAAAATCACCAAAAACCTTTACAACCCCTGTAGCTATGGAAACCCACGAAAAAACAAAGTTTAATTAGGGGAAAACAGTTTGTTGAGGAGGGATGTTTAATTTTAACTGTCTATGGCAAAAATTATTTTCCCCAGTTTTTCAGGAATTTTTCCCTGTACCCAAAAGGACAGAATGACACTCAGAAGGCCCACCACTTCTCAGTTACAATATCACTCACAACAGAAACCCCAGCATTTCACAAACCAGGGGATTTTAACCCATTCCCCAGTATCTTCCTTCCCTTTAACATAATACCCCCATTTAAAAGCCCCCATGAAGAACCCCTAAAGTGTCATCCACAATGGGAAGGAGTGCACTTCATTTGGGGTGACACAATTTATCCCCCCCTTCAAACACACCCAAATTCAAAAAACTACCCCAAACCCCCCCTCCCCATATAATAAAACATTACCTAGCCCCTCAAAGGGGCCCCGGGTACAAACATGTAATTTTAAATCATTAAATTAAAAACAGTCGGGTTTCCGGATATTGTAAAATTATTAACACTTTTTTTTCCCCACAACAGAGGACAATGGGGAAATGAAATGTTTCCAATAAGAACCCTAAACTATTTGGACTAATCCTTTTTCACGGGAATTTTTTCTTATTTTTTTTTTCACACTAAAAATTTTGGATTTTTTCCCCTCCGGGAACTAAGGGGGGAAATTTCATAACATTTTTCCTTTTAGAATACAAAGATAAAAAATTAAAATTGTCTCTCTTTAAACCCGAGACTTTCTTCCGCTACAAAAAGGGGCCCAATAAACCCAAGAGTAATTTGGGAAAAGGCAAACCCTTTTTTTTATAAAAAAACACATTATTCACAAAAAATTCCGAAATTAAAACTATAAAATTCACCCCTTCCATTCTTTTCAATCTTTAAAAAGATATGCCCCAAGAGCTTAGGGGGAAAATGTTTTTTTTTGGGCCAATCCTCAGTTTGGGGTGCCCCAAATCTTGCACCTTAAAATGCATTCACAAATGGGTTTACACTTGAGAAAACAGAGGAAAACCTTTTGTGAAACCTTTTAAATCCCTGGGGGGGTTTAATGTCAGCCACAAAGGAAAGCCATAAAGCCCCCTGAAGAAAGTTTTTAAATACTGCAAAAGTCATCCAGGGAAAAAACCCCTGGGGAATATAAAATTCTACAGAAAATTGGGGCAATACAAACACCCCACAAATACCCCCTTTCCCTTTGAAAATTTCCAAATTTTGCACCACATTAAAAAAAAAACCCCTTTAATGACGGGAAGTACTCTTAAAGGCTGAAATTGAAATAGCCAAAACCGGACACAAGCCCTTTTGAATTTTTTGCGGGCCCTACGGACAAAGTCTCCTATAAAAATTTTACAGAGATGTAAAGACAGGGTATTTTACATTGGACCGGGCCTTTAAACACCAGGCCACAGAAACCTACTATCAGACATAGTACCCGGCTGTAAAATTTTTGCCCAAATTCCCATAAAATAAAACAGCGATTTGGGGGGTTGGGGGGGGGCATTGGGGGGGGGGGGAGAAGGGCAGGGGGGGGGGGGGGGGGGGGGGGGGGGGTTACGGGCATTTTTGTATCTTTATATCCTGCAAATTATAGGACTTAACCAAAGATTCTGTGGCTAAAACCATTCACATACTTTGGGAAACGAACCGAAAGGCTGTTGAGAAGTTTCAAAAATGCTCTCCTCCCCAGCCATCCCGCTCTAGGCCTACTAGATTACACAAAGCCTTCCACTTTTTTTGCCTTTAAATCAAAGGGCATCACAAGCTGGGGCTAACTCAAGCCCCCCAATAGATAGCTAGCTGAGGGGTCCCCGGGTTTTGGCCCCAGTTTTGAAAACAATTTTTAAAAGAAGAAAATGCAAGCAAAGCCTTAAGCCCCTTTTAGCGGGTGATGAATTTTTTGTAGAAAAAAACCCGCCGAAATTTTTTGTCACATTTTTGAATGTCTGGGTTTCCCCATTTTTGTGTAAAACTCCTGAATTGTCACAGTCCCAAAAATTTTTTTGGTGGGAAGATTTCTCCTCCAGCCTAGGGCACATCCAACATCCCCAACCCGCACAGGGCCTTTAAAAGGGGAACCTTGTTTTTTTTGTTGCCGAAAATAAAGGTTCAGAGAGAGGAGGTTTTGAGTAAAAGGGGAAGCCTTTTGGGGCAGATTCGAGGTGGGGGAGACCATAACAAATGCCCCTGCCCCGTTTGAGGGGAAAAAATTTTTTAAAATTTTTTGCCCAGAGCGGTTTTCTTGCAACATGTGAGTTTTCGAAAGGGAAAAACCGTACAAAATTTTTCCCAGATTTATTTTTTGTAAAAAAATTTTTGTTGTTAAGAAACTTTTTTACCCACAAACTATGCAAAAGAGATTTTTGTGTTTTTTGGGGAAAAAATATTCTGAAAAGGGAACAAATTTGGGTTTTAAATGTTAACACATACTTCAAAATATAACAAGCCAAATGTCTTAAAAAGTCTTGCATAACTTTTAAAGTCCCGTAAAAACTGTGTCTTTACTTGAAACTTTGTAAACATTTTTAATTTCCCCAAATTTTTTCTCCTTAGGAAAAGGGCCCCATGGAAGGGTTTGGGGTGCGCCCCCGGGTTTCAGATGGTCTATGGAAAAATTTAAGGAAAGCCAGAGACCCCAAAATTTTCCTACAACGCGGGTGAAGGCTACCCTTTGTGGGGAAACACGATGCAAATTTTTGGGCTCCCCCACCTGGGGGGCCCCAAGGGGTTTACTGCGAAGCGGAAGTGTCTGCCCCGCCAGGGTGTAAACCTTTCCCGCAAGTGCTGGTGGAGCAGTGGGGAGCTTTAAACCTTTCCCCACCTCCCATTTAACCCCAAGGGGGCCCCTTTTCCCAAACCTAACAGGGAGACAGCTACCAAAGGTTTTGAAGATATTGAAAAATTTTTGGTTTTTGGGTTAAAATTTTTTTCTGTAAGCAGTTTTCTTTAAGTAATCCCAAAAACCTTTCTTACACTCACTGGAATGTATTACACACCATTTAAGCTAAGATTAAATGAAACCCGGGAGTTTATAAATTTTTCTTTCCCACAAATAAATTTTCCAAATGTTGCAAAGAACGGGTAGGGGGTCGCCAGGGGTTTTTTTCCTCTAATTTTTTGGGAAATACAAACCAAACCCCCAGAGGGGGACTTTAACCTTTTACCTTAAGGAAAAATTCCCCGTTTTGGGAAAAATTGGGCCTTTAAACACTCACCTCAAACCCCCAGAGACCATCAACATTCAGGGATTAAAAATCCATCTGGTTGGATTATGTGCAAACAACTCTAAAAGGGCAATTGGGGAGAAATTTTCATCGCCAAGTTGGGGGACAAGCAATTTTGTTCCTACTCCCCGGGCTTTTCACAATGCAAATGAGACGTGCTTTACCGTAATTCTTTAAAGTTTTTGTTTTTTGCAGAAAAATGGGGAAAAGGGCCTTCTAGGCCCCCCAAGGAACAAGTCCTGATTACAACCCCTTCAAAATGGGGAAAACCCCCAGGAAAAGGGACTTGGATCCCCTGCATCGCACGTTCACTCCCCATTAAAAAAGACAAGGAACAGATGTTCCCCGGTTTTTAACCGAAAAGTTTAACCAGAAAAATATCCTGAGTTCTACCCGCTCCTTTGCTTTTGCCATAAAACCACCAAACCCAACCGCACTCGGGGGCATTCAACATACCCTTCCCTCACGTTAAGAAAAGAAACCAAAAATGTTTCTCCTGCTTTAAAAAACCAAATATTTTGGGTTTTGGGTTTTTGCTCCCTTTTTGTTAAGTTTCCCCAGGACTGATTGGGTCTGCATGACGAAAAATTATTAAACCCAAAACGCCCAAAAGGTGGGAAGTGAGATACCCCACAAATCACGATCTGAAAAACATACGCTTTATTACATTTTAATTTTTTGGCAAAAATAATGGGTACAAGTAATTTAAAAGCATAAATGGTGTTATGAAAACATGAGTCTACAATAAAGCTAAAAATAAACACCCTTTTTTTGAGGAATAACAAAAAGTTAAATTTTTAAAAAGAACAAACCAAAAAAAGCTAAACGCATAGTCTTTAAGACCCCGGAATTTCCACATTCACCTAACACCAGATCCTTTAATAATTACAATTCCATAAAAAAATTTAGTTTTTTAAAGGGCAAACCCCAACTCATTTTACAAATGGTTCAGGGTTTAACACTTTTCAGATGCAAAAAAGGTCACACCAAAAAAACGCAAAATTTAAAGGGGACAATCTCATAGAAATTTTGGAAAACTTTTTGAAATAAATATTTTGGAAGAAAAAAAAAAAAAAAAAAAAAACTTTTGGTTTTCTTTTTTCTTTAAAGTTCTTCCCCTAACTAATAACTTTTTAATTTTTTTTCAATGCATTCCCCTAATTTTTGGGAGGTGACCACAATTTTTTTTCAGGGCAATTTGGTTTTTTTTCCCCTTTGGCCATGAGGTTTTCCCTTGCCAAAAGCAAAAATAAGAAACGGTTCCCCCAAACCTTTTAAACAAATTTTAAAACCAGAACTCCCTGCATAAAACTCAAAAGGGGAAAACACAACATACCCTTTAAGTGAAGGGTCATTTTACAACATTAAAATGAGATTTTTTTTATGCCAAATTAAAAATTTAAAGGGGCCCTTTAAGAAAAATAGAATAATTTTTACCTGTTTCAGGGGAAAAACATAATTGGGATCCCCAGAAGTAAAGGGTTCTCCTAAACTTAACCCAGCCAAAATTTATTCAGGGGCATCAGAGGGTGGGTGGATTTTGCCACATCTCACTCCCCTTTCATTTTTCTTTCTTTAGTCTTGATCTTTTATCAAAAGTATTGGGAACAAAGGAGATTTTTTAAGATCCCAAAATGGCTAAGGGGGTCAAACTGGGGCATTCATTCCCTGAAAAAAATCAATACTGCTGCAGAAGAAACAAGAACCCCCCCTTTTAAAAAATCTCAGCGGGAAATAAAATTTTTGTAATTTAAAAAAGGTGTTGTAATAAACAAAGGAGGAATGAAGTGGAAATAGTTTTTTAATCATATGAATTGGGTAATTTAAGGAGAACCATTTTTTAAATTTTTCTTTTAACCCAAATTTTTTTGAAATCTGTAGATGGGCCCGTTTTTCCCCCTTTTTATTGAAAAGCATATGATCTTTAAACCCTTTTTATAAACACAAAATACCAAGTTTGTTCCCGCTCAGTTAAAAATACACTTGCACTAATAAAAAGGGTCATCGAGACTTAAAACACACATACAAAATTTAAAACCCCATTTAGGGGGAAACATAATGCTTTTTTTTCTGAATAAAATTTAAAATGTTGACTTTTAAATCATACGAAGTGGAAAAACCCCAAAAAATGGGGAAAATACGGGGGCACCCGTTTTGCTTTCCCCTGTAAACATCTATCTGTGTCAAAAGTCAATTTTGGGATTAATAATTGAAATTAAAGGGTGAGGCCCGGCGCAAAATTTCCTTTTAGTAAAGACGTTATCTGTTCTGAATTTGTTTTAAAATGTACATCCTATAAGATTTTGGCTTATTTTTTGATTGGTTAGAAATTTAAAAACATCTCATCACCAAACCATAAAAAAAGCTATGGAGATTAATAAAT
Organism: Phyllomedusa bahiana; assembly: GCA_025379985.1. NCBI lineage: Eukaryota > Metazoa > Chordata > Amphibia > Anura > Hylidae > Phyllomedusa > Phyllomedusa bahiana. Next base: position 12,839 of record JAODAL010077913.1, read on the forward strand.
TGGGTTTTTATCCCGATTTGATCTAAAAATATGGGACCAAATGTTTTTTTTTATTTTCGATCGTGGGAAAAAAGGTTTAAACTTGGATAGGGCCCAAAAGGGGGGCCGCCAAAAAAAAAAACAAAAGCAATTGTAACACCTACAAAGCTAAATTAGTTTTTGTGGGGGTCAAATTTTTTGGCGCAAATTTTCATCCAGAGGTTAAATTTAAAGGTTTTTTGGCTGGGGTGCTGAAAAAAATAAACCGTCTTTTTCCAAACCGCCAA
>JAODAL010077914.1:0-13104 GCA_025379985.1 Phyllomedusa bahiana
TTTTTTTTGAAAAAAAATTCTTTTTTTCCATAGAAAAAAAACAGTGACAGCCACAAAACAGTCTTCGAATAACTGCAAGATTCCAAATGACTAGTTTTTTTTCTCCGCCAATGTATATGCGGAAGAAAACAAGTCTTAGCTGTCAACTACAGTGAACATATATACACACACAACCTAATCACAACAGAAAAATGAGATGAATATGCATCTTCTCTCCATATCAAAAAAAAATTAAAGGAGTTGTCTCTTAGACTTTCAGTGTCAGTGCCCCTGGTAATTTGAACTGGGGGCGTGCTGCTTGTCTGTCTGTTTCCCCCTCCCCCCCCTCCCTTCAGCACCGGGGACTAGAAATTTTAACAGGGGGGGGGGGGGGGGGGGTTTCTCTCGAGTTCACCCTGTGTGTGCTGCCTAGGTCTGTTGCGGGAGGGGGGTGACTTGAGTGTAGAGGGGAAATTGAAATGGTGTGAAATAACAACGAGGGGATGCAAGTTTTTCTATACCCGTGCTTAGTTACAATTCCCACACCCCGCAACAACAAGGGGCAGTGTTACTATACCAAATGTCTCATAATACGGGAAAAACAAAAAAGTATTCAAAAAGCCTGATTGTAATTTTAGTTGTCACATTCCCAAAAGACATATCATGTTTTTTAACAGACGGGGTCCTGCTTAATTTTTCGGTGAGAGAGGAGAAGCGGGGAACACGGGTTTTAACCCAGGACACAGACGCCAGATCTCCCCCCCCCTCCTCCTACAGAAGATTTTTTGGGGGGGAGGGGCTCTCTGCCCCGCCCTTTTCAAAGGGATGAGTCATTCAGCCCTGAACCAGTTAAGATAAGGAAACGGTGGGCCTATAGAGATCTGAGAAGTTTGATTGTAATAAAAAGGGGCATTCAAATCAGAGGACATTTGAATGAACTTTATATTGAAAAGTGCTTGTTTTTTAAAGATCTTTAAATTAAAACCCAATCATTGTAGCGAGACAACCCCTTTAATGTACAGATATGTACAAAAAAAAAAAAAATTCCCCCCCTAAATCTGGTCACAGGAAAAAGGCCACATCTGAAAAATAAGACCCAATATTCAATAACCATTACTATATAAATCACCCTCAAAGTCTGTGTAAAAGTTCAATTCCCAAATTACAAATATCCTCATAAGAAAATTTAAAATACAAAAAAGACATGAAAAAACTATGCGCAGGTTCTGTCGCATGCTTTGGTGACAAACTTTTTTGAAATATTTTTCTTCATGGCCGGGGGCGCCAGAGATGTAAGGATTTTGGGGTTTGAATGTGTACTTTCTCGAAAGCATTTTCCTGCTTCTCTTCTAACTTCACATTAGAATCCTGAAAAACAAAGAGGTAACTAGTAAGTATATTAAAGAGGTTTGCATTTAATCTGAGATTAGGTAATATTATAAGATTGACAAACATGCAGATTTTGCAGCAGTTCTAGCTATATATCTATCCAACCCAAAAATATGCACTGAAGCCCTCCTGTGATAAAAAGTGGTTTTTTTATAGAAATCAAGGTTTACAAACTAAAAAGCTACCCATCAAATCCTTGGATTTTTTTTTTTTTTTAAAGGATGGTGGGGGTTTAGAAAAAAAAAAAAAAAAAAAAAAACCACACACACTTTGTTTTGCTGCAAGTTAGGCTAGGTTCACACGGCTTAACTGCGGGACGGAATCACGTCCCGCAATTACGCCGTGTGGCTGGGGGCCGGCACTTCGCCAGCCCATAGACAATCATTACTAGCGACACGTATACGCCGCTAGAAAATGACATGTCAATTATCTCCCCACCCGGCGGATTTGCCGAGCAGGAAGAGGAGACGTAATCCATAGTTCTCTATGGAACTGTGGATTACCGTAATGAATGGGCCGTTTTCAGCCCGTAATTTGCGCACTTCGGCGCGTAATTACGGACCGAAATACGGCCCATTTTAAGCCGTGTGAACATGGCTTTAAAGGTGAAGTTTCTGCTTATTGTAGCATCTCTGCAGATTTTGATAAGAAATTGTGAAAGTACTCATTGTGGAATTGTACAAATGTTGCTAATCTGTAGATTCAAATAACTGCGATGTGGGAAATCAGCAGCTTAATTTCACTTAAGTCAAACAAATTCCATGCAGGTTTTAATGCTTACTTTTAAGCCAATTAAACATCACAAGTCCTCTGCTAAATGCACATGACCCAACACCCATTACACTTCAAGCCTACAGTTACAGAACAACCCAATTGCATAGCATAAAGTCAAAATTTATTGTAACAATACAAATACACATATACATGTGTGTATAGAAGGCACCAGGAGGAAAGTATCTTTGAAACTCACAAGACATTATATGCAAACCGAGTTGAGCGGCCAATAATTAAGATACAAGTGAACTCCCTAAATAAAATCAATTGCAAAATAAGACAGACCACACCAAGGAAACAAGTATAAAGTTAAATCATAATAGAAAAAAAAAACAAGTCAGTGTACAGACATAGCAGCATAACAACTTACATGTGAAGTGGGAAAACTGTGGCTGTGATATACTCTGTCACTGATCGAATTTTCTCTTGAAGTTTTTCGTTGCTATAAAAAAAAGGGGGAAAAAATTGAAAAAGGTAGAAAAAGTTATTAGCAAGCAATACAAAGACCTTAAAAAAAAATAAACATCTTGTGATGTACATCCATTCTAAAAACCTCATTGGTTGCCCACCCCTCTAATATTTTTATGGGCTATTCAGACTGCATTGACAGTTTGGCAAAATGTGCCAGTAAAAAGTGCCCAGCACTTATGTCAGACGTGTTATTTGGTATAAAATAAATCTCAAAAGAACTTTTTGAAAAACTTGCAATTTTTTAATCGCTATAGGGTGGCACAAAACTAAATTCATATGCAGCCTGACCACATTTACAGGTTTCATCTTTATCTCTAGGTCTTGAAATTGTAGTAGCACTTAAAGTTTATGCATGGTTGAGAAGGGAGCCCAGGTTGCAAACATGTCAGTTTCTGATAATATAAAATAAACACACACTTCCATGTTCACATAATCAAGACTAGCCTATGGAGCTCTATTAAAAAACTAGATCAAAGAAGTGGTACTAATGCTTTAGCATTCCAATGCGCAATGAAAAACCATTTTTCCATTCAATAAGTGAAAAAATACAGGTCAATCTTAAATAGATACATTACTAGTGTTAATTTTTGTATGGGAAAGGTGTTCAGTGCATCTTAAGGGAAAAGGAAGTCCTCGAAGACTATTTTGTGAAAAGCAACTTAACTCATTGCATATGGAGCCCACATGCATTATTAAGCACCTGGGCTGTTGTAAATCAACTATAGGCTGCTATGAACATATGATTGCACACAAAGGCACTTGTATTTTCTTACTCATGGACGCTCATGAATACAAAACTATGGCGTGCCCCATCACAATTCATTAGAGATATTCTACCACAAAGTGGAAAAACAGTGCCTTAAGGAGACAGCACAGATTGTAGGGATTTGTACACACTAGGCTAATGGTGGGAATATTGTGCAGCTGTAGAGGGTCTATATGGCTGCAGCGTTTTCATGTGCAAGGACCCAACATTAATCTTGAGCTACTTGCAGTACTAAGTAATGAAAGGAGAGAGTAAACCTAGTCAAGTTTCCTTTAAAACAAACCTGTCATGTTGTTTATGCTACCTTATTTGAGGCCAGGATGTAACAGAAGCCGAGCGCTGTGAGAGTACACACACACATATACATATATATATATATATATATACATATATATACATATACACATATATATATATAATACACTATATATATATACATATTTATACACATATATTATTATATATATATTATATATATATATATATATATATATATATATATTACACATACACACACATATACACACACATATACACACACTTGTGATTTGGAGCAGGATTTCCTGATTAGCAAGCAGAGACAATATGGACAAGACTACTTAAGCGATTGTAAAAGTCTTCTTAAACCCCCTACCTCACACATAGCGATTGATGGATTTTCCTGCATCAGTGTGTGCACAGAGCAAACTGTCAATCACCATATAAGGGCAGGATGAGCAGCACTTTCTATGAGAATTTTCTCTGCCTTGTACTCAAATCTGGTCTTAAACATATAAATCTATATATTAAAGAGCTCTGCTTTTCTCCCTCCATCATATCATGGTCTCAGGGCAGCAGAAACCACCTGATAGGTCCCCTTTATGTATAGCAACCTTGAATAACTCCCTTACCAACACAATGAAGGAAAAAAATAAATAAAAAAAAAAATCCTTTAACTTGATCAGCTTTTTTGCTCTATAACGCAAACACAACCATGAAGTACACATTATCTGTCATTAATATAAAGCAAGAGTTCCAAGTTGTTTTTGGTGAGCAGCACAATTAACTTATCTCCAAAGTGAAGCAGGCCTCTTCTTCCACATTCTTAATCTGGAACATAGTTAATAGGAATATGAAGGTTACCCGTACCAGGCTTGAGAAAATATTCTCAATTTGGCACATTTGAGATCTACTGCAAGTAGTGAACATTTCTCCTCCCCTCCCCACACCCAATTTCTTTTTATGGTAAGGCTATGTTCAAGCGGCATAATTGCGGCGCATACAATACAGCCGCAATTACGCCGGGTGATTTGGGAGTCGTGCTGATCAGCGCATACTCCCGCGGCACGGGGGCCGGCAGCCCACCAGCCCCATTGACATGCATTACTCGCGGCTCGTATTTGCCAAAAGTAATTGACATGTCACTTATCTCCCCGCGCGTACAATACAATCGTATTGTACAAGCGGGGAGAGGAGGCATAATCCATAGTTCTCTACGAGAGCTACGGATTGCCGTAATTTCATCGTGCATCTCGCTCGTATTAGAGCGCAAATACGACACGAAATGCGCGGCAAAATTACCCAGTGTCAACATACCCTAAAATTTTAAGTTGCACTCTAAAGAGAACGGGAATGCTTATGATTTTACTGTCACAAAAGGACACAGACTCAAAACAACCCACGACCAAACTCACAATTTTACTTTCTTCATTTTTTTTTCAGGAATTTAAATAAAAACCCTACACTGCTAGAAGTTTAGTGATGAGCACTGCATTGGACTATGATGAGATTTGTAAATGGGCCAATGACTGGCCACAGACAACTCTTTGCAGATACTGTCTAACTTTGTAAGCATTACAAAGCTAACCAGGTACCAACCTCTCCTCCCAACCTCAAAGTAGTTGGGGGTAGATAGCCATCACACTACACAATGGCACTAGAAACATTAAACTCAAATCAGAACCAGTTTGCCAGCTCTTGCCCAAAAATGAGAATGCCTAGACAACCATAACATTACCACCTGGTTCTCATCCACAAAGGCTGTTGTTCATATTCTTGTCTATGAAAACAGAAAAAGCATTTAAACTGAATATTGTTGTGAAAGAGGGAAAATAAAACAAGGGTTACCACAGGGTGCATTTGGCCCAACTGATTTTTCAAGATGTTAATGTACAAAATTAGAAAGTTTTGCTACCATTTTAACAAACAAGGCTTTTACCTTTCATGTTAATCTAAAAACAGACTGCATGCAAACTAACTTTAAGAGGGCCAAACTAAGTTTTCACCCAACATATTTTATGCAGTAGCAAATATTTTCTACAATTCTTACCTCCATATTCTTTAGGCTTTCTGGTAGCTCAACCTCCTTTCCTAGGGCTTTTGACGCATTTTGTTTTGCAATTTCCAATAACTTCATTTTTTCTGCACAAACAAAAAGGAGCAGTACTGTAGTTATTAAATGCTACATTTCCTTAAAACAAATCTATCAGGTTATTTATGCTGCCATATCATAGCATGATAGAAGAGCAGTTAAGCTCTGGAACACTTCGGTTTATATGATTCGGAGCAGGATGCCCGAGTAAAAAAAAAAAAAAAAAATACACATAAAACTCCTTAAAGGTGTAGTCCAGTTCCAGGAAATTCTATTTGCCGGCCACTGGTTGCGATTCAGTCCTGTGTGAATGAGCAGCTGGCAACAAGAGGCCGGCAAAGAATTTCCCGAATCAGGACTTCCCCTTTAAGAAATATTGTGTGTGTGGGGTATGCAGGACTTCCATTATCGGTGTGCATAGTGCAAACTAGGTGGATGGGGTAAGCAGGACTTTTAGGAATCCAGACAGTATGCACCCATTCTTTACTGCTCCAAATCATATAAACCTATATACCATAGTCTTCTCTTCCACTGTCATATTCTGCTCTCAATAGGGCAGCAACCCCCCCCCCCCACCCCGGTTTAATCTAGCCTTTTTTTTTTTAATAAGAAAAAGTGTAGAGGAGAGAAAAAACAAAACAAAAACACGCATGTCACAAAATAAAATTACTGGCTTTAATAATGTAAATTAAGCTGTAATTAGTTTACTGTTTTTGATCTTGTGAAATTTTACACCATATGGTCAATCTATGCTGGTATTACTTTCCATGCATCTTTCAACCCGAAGGCTCTGAATCTGGCTTCTACTAGATCAGTGTTTCTCAACTCCAGTCCTCAAGACCCACCAACAGGTCATGTTTTCAGGATCTCCCACAGAATGCACTAACAATAATTACATCACCTGTGCAATGCTGAGGAAATCCTGAAAACATGACCTGTTGGTGGGTCTTGAGGACTGGAGTTGAGAAACACTGTACTAGATAAAAGGCACGTTACTAGATTTCTAAAACCATCTAGTAAGGGTCTGTTATAGTAGTATTTCTGAAACATGTCAAGGCTGCGGAGAGACAGTCCAAAATCAGCAGGACTCACAATGGTTTCGTGCTACAAGACACATCTGTCCAAATGTGGTGCATTTTATGGAGGGGCAAAGGTGGCTTAATTTGTGGGAATGAAAACATCCCCCACCTAATAAAACCACTTAATTTTAATACATTAAAACCCCTCAAGAAAAGCACCCTTACGCATAAGCCAGGACCATTTTGGTTCCATCTTCTACAGACGCCGTCATCTTCAATTCAATTGTACATGTATTCAACGGTCTTCCAACCTCTTCCGAACATGGAATAAATGGACACAAATTTATATCGGAGATTTCTTCAGTATTTCTTAACTCTCCATTTCATTCCTCCACCATATCATACGAGGAAACATGTATAAAATCAAGAATTAACAAGTATAAATAGTTCCTGAGGGGAGGACCCCAAAATGCTGCACACACACCTGTTCGAGCTGAAGGAGCTATGAACAAGGAGATCGATATGGGAGACTATAGAAATTTATTGATTTATTAACGTTGATTCTTGAATTTATACATGTTTCATCATATTATATGATGGAGGAAAGAAATTTAAAGAAAGAAATACTGAAGAAATCTCAGAGATATAAATATATTCGTGTTAATTTATGTAAAGACTGTTGCAACAGAGGGCGCCTGATATACACTATACTAAACTACAATATATATATATATATATATATATATATATATATATATATATATATATATATATATTATATATATATTATTTATTTATTTATTATTAGATAGGTCTAAAAGATATTTTGGAGTCACTGCTGCAGCCACTAACCGACTACAGCAATCACACACCACTGCCTGACTTCACTGTTCGGACAGCTCACTTTTGAACAATGATGTCCGGCATGGAATGTGACCAAAATGCAGACTTGCGTTAAGCTAGAACCTAGTATTTACAGGTAAACTGAATAGATTTCTTACCCTCTTTACTTAAACGCAACGGTGTTCGGCTGCGTGAACGGCTCCTTGATCTACTTCTGTAAGATGGGTAAGGGGAAGCGTATGGACGCCGTACAAAGCCATAATACCTTCTGCCACGAGACCGGGATCTGCTTCTCGAGTATCTCCTGCTATGATATGAACGAGACCGGCTACGTGACCTATATCTTGGTGGAGATCTATAGTATCTTCTATAAGCGGAAGAATATCTTCTCCTCTGCCGTGGGCTGTAGGATCTTGAACGACTTCTGGAGTAGCTTCTTGAGTAAGACCTAGAACGGCCACGAGAATAAGACCTGGAGCTTCTTCTTGATCTTTTCCTCTGATATCGTCTATCTCGTGAGCGAGACCTACTCCAGCTTCTTGAACATGAAGATCGCGAGGAGCTGGAACCAGAGCTGGAACTGCTGGAAGAGCTTGAAGAACTGCGCTTCACCGAGCGGGTTTTTGACCTTGAGCGAGATGGACGATCTTTTGGGGAATTTAAGCTCAAATCATCCATAATATTAGTCATCTCCTTTGTCCTCTGGTTGCTTGACTCACTCTTATAGGTTTCACATACATTCTGCTAGTTAACCATTTTTTCTAGCAGGAAGAGAATGTGAAAAAGATTAAGACGCACTCTCACTACTTTCATTGTCAATATAGTAAAGCACATTCTGCCACCCTGAGATCGCTCAGTGCGGCCACGTTCAATACAGCTGCGCTTAACACTTCAGACGCCGCTGCGATCACAACCCCAGCGTCCAGCTGAATCACTCCACCCCCTCCCCCCAAAACTTAATTGCAGGGAGAACAGTTGTCATCGCAAGGGTGTAACAGGTAATGAAAGTCCTATGTACAGCAGTACTGATGTATATAGGAAATAGAAGTGTGCCCCTAGTGGTCAAGTACCCTAGGGAGACCAAGCATAAAAAAAAATAAAAAAAAAATTTCTTACGTTTAAACCACCCCCCTTTTGCAGTTTTACAAACAAAAAAAAAAAAAGTTACACATTTGGTATTGCCACATCCGTAAAGGTCCAATCTATTAAAATATAATATTTATCCTGTAAGCTGAACACCGGAGAAGGAAAAAAATATATATATAAAAATTCAAAGGCACAAAAATTGTGGGGGGTTTTGTGGTCATTTAATATGCCCAAACAACTGGAATAGAAACTGATCAAAAAGTCACCTGTATCCCAAAATGGTACCAATAAAAACTATACTTCAGCCTGCACTTTTTGCTTCAAATTTTTTTCCGTTTCCAGCCTCTAAATCCTAGGTGCGTCTGATAGTCCAAAAAATATGGTGTATGTGTGTCACTCAATTGGAGAAATAAAGTACCAGGGGCAAGCAGAACAGACCTGATAAAGACTATTGTAGTAAACATAAGGGGGGGGGGGGGGGGGAACCACAGCACTCCCTCCACTATAAAAAAAAAAAATTACACACACACACACATATATATATATATATACACACACACACACACAAATAACACTAAATTCCAGTTCAATTGGCTCCAGATCTCATAGATTAACTTTAATTAGGTCACATAAGAGGTTCTCACCAGTATTGACTTCATTGCCATTTCCATCTGTAACATCGGCAAAAACCCTAAAAATAGACAAAAACACATTAATACCTTCAACCTCACATGACCTATGCATTGCTTTAACAAAATATGTAACAGAGTGCAAAAGAAAGCAGGAGACTGTATCTGCGTCACAATTTCATGTCAGCTCACAAAATGGCGGCGGTTCCACAGCTACATGAGATGGCGCCTCGCCACAGCACGACACCACTAACGCCTCCTAACGCGGACACTTGTCTCTTCGTCCATCTCCGCAAACACGTCATATTGTAATTGTAACTCAGGTAATAAAAGCCAAATGGCCATTTCTGAGGCAGTCACACTAGGGTCACATAAAACGCAGAGAATGACACGGTCACTTACTTGTTCCCCAAGGAGTCGTTTCCAGCGTCCAAGACTTCCAATTCGACTGTCCGAGTCATGACAGGCGTTTAGTACGCAGCGATAGCCCGACCGCTAAGAAGTGTAATAACAGCTAACTGGCACCTCACTGCTCCGAGCAGCTCTCTACTAGTCTGACCGGATCCTCTCCCAGGCTGCTTTACCCTACCATCCCAGGAGGGCGGGGAAAGAAAGAGGCGACTGCTGATTGGCCAAGAGCGTCTGTAAGCACCGTCTAATTTGATGGTTTCCTTATCAATCACCACCTAAGGGCGGTGGTAAGAAAGTTCTAGAAGCAGCTACTACTAGAGGTGACTTGTAACCTAATAGAACCGTGTAGTTGTTGTTTATGGTGCTTGTTACCATAAAAGGTGTAAAATAAGCTGAATATATTAGAAATATCTAAAATATATAACTGTACATACAGGGTTAATCTAGGGACAGCACAATGGACACCAGGGCCACCTGTATGAAAACTGTCTAGACTTTCTGTGTTGCCCATGGCAACCAAACAGCTCCCATTTCATTTGTTCTATATGACTTGAAACGGGAGCTCTGACTGGTTGCTATGGGCAACAAAGACAGTTTTAGACCAAGACAGCTTTCATACAAGTCCCCCCAAGTCTGCTATATTACCTGTCCTCTGTGGCACCTCTCGAGGACAGGTAATCATCAGCCCTTTATATTGAAACTCCTGTATATTAGTTGCCAATAGCAACCCATTCACTACAAGTGAAGATATTATATTGATTTCCTATTAGTAAGAGCACCACCTTGTGTTAGCAATAATTAACCTTTAAGGCCAGGTTCACATGCCTTACTTTTATACATTTTTGACAGAAAATTTATGGGGTTTTTTCATGATTGTGTGTCAAAAAGCGAGTGCAAAATAGTGACATCAAGGCCCATTGTTTATAATGGGAATACGCATGCATCATGCACACGCGTTTGCAGTGTTATGGGGTGAATAAAAAATCAGGAGTGCAGGACTATTATTACTGTGTAAACGCATGAAAATACATTCTTAGGATATTGTTCAGCACTCAAGACAGCATCAAAACCTGCCTGAAACACGCTTCTTCAGAAGAGGTTTTAGACGTGTTTCTTGGCGCGTTTTTGGATGAGGTTTTCAACACTGTTTTCACCCAGGGCAAAAACGCACCAAGAAACGCTTCTAAAAGCGCATCTAAAAACACGTCGAGGTTTTGAAGCTCTCCATTGATTCCTATAGTGATTTTCAGCGCTGAAACCACTTCAAGAACTGATATGACACTTCTTTGTCAGCGCCCAAAACCGCTTCCAAGAAGCACCTAAAACGCATGTAAAAACCTCATCATGTGTGAACCAGGCTCGGACTGGCCCGCCGGGGGATTGGTGGATTCCCCATTGGGCCCCGAGCTCCTGTGGGCCCCGGAGGCAGTGCCGCTGCTCCCCCCGTGACCCGAGCGCTCAGAGACAGGGCCTGGGAATCGGGGATTAGCGGGGCCGCACAGTGTCAGCAGAGCCGCTAGCGCTCCGCTGATCGCCCTGGCAGGCCTAAAGCGTTAGGCCTTAAGCCTGCCAGACGCTGGAATGTAGTGGTGACGTAGGCGGTGCGGTGACGTCACATCACCGCACCACCTATGCCGGGCGCCACTAGAGGCCGGCAGGGAGCGTCCGGGAGTGTCTAGGAGCGGGAGTGAGGTGAGTGGTTGTTTGTTTGTTTTTTTAACTACCTAAAGGGGGCCCTGACTGCCTAAAGGGGGCCCTGACTACCTAAAGGGGGCCCTGACTGCCTAAAGGGGGTCCTGACTGCCTAAAGGGGGCCCTGACTGCCTAAAGGGGTCCTGACTGTCTAAAAAGGGGCCCTGACTACCTAAAGGGGGGCTTGACTGCCTAGAGGGGGCCCTGACTGCCTAAAGGGGCCCTGACTGCCTAAAACTAAAGGGGGTTTGTATTCACACTTAATCTGCCGCACTTATTTTTCCATATATATATACTGGTTCATAGTCTTCGTCAGGAATTTCCTTGATATCCCCCTTTCTTTGCACTTTATAAAACACAAGGCTAGACATTCAGTTGTGAAAAAGGCTTATTTATTTTTTTGTTTTGGGAAGCCTTAAACATTTTTTAAAAGACACATAAGTCCTCATACAGCATATTAGTCACAATGAACAAAAAATAGTAATGAACCCGTACTTAGGGTGCAAAATCCCACTTTACATCGATGCTGAAAAGCACTTGAGATCCAGTTAACACGCTGCCCGTTAAGGACCGGCCCGTGTGCTGTTTTGGAAACAGATCGAGTTTTTGGAAAAACTGGGGTTCCTTTCCTTAAAGGGATGCAAAAATAAAGGGGGGTGACTACTTAAAGGGGGGCCCCGACCGCCTTTAAAAATAAAGGGGCCCCCAACTACCTTTCAAATAGCTAAAGGGGCCCTAAAATACCTGCACACAGCTAAAGGGGGCCCTAACTACCTGCACCCCTAGCTAAAGGGGGGCCCCAACCCTGCAAACCCAGCTAAAGGGGGGCCCCCAAATTTTCTGTAAAACTACCTAAAGGAAAACCCCCAAATGCCTGAATACCCTAAAGGAGACCCCTAATGCTTGTATATTACCAAAGAAGACCCCCCAATGCCTTTTACTACCCAAAGGGACCCTTAACTGCCTTTTATACTACCTAAAGGGGACCCCTAAGTGCCCCTTTTTCTACTTAAAGGCCCTACTTGCCAACTTTTGAAAATGGAAAAGCAGGGATTTGACGTGGCGGGTGCAAATTTTTTTATGACCACCGCCCACTTTTGGCGGGGCCCCACCCCTTTGAAAAGCCCACCCATCCACCTAACTGCTTTAAATGCTCTGGGAAAAAAACCAGGTTTTGCCCCCCCTAGCCAGGTATAGCCCCCCTTTTTCCAGGTAGATGCCCTTACAGCCCGGGAGATGCCCCTTTTAAACCAGGCAGGGGGCCCCCAAGGCCCCAGGCATTTCCGGGCTTGTAACCCGGGATTCCCCATTAGCCAGGTAGTGTCCCCTTTTGCTTGGTATTGCCCCAAATTTGCCAGGTATTTTTCCCCCCTTAGCCGGGGAGATGTCCCCATAAGCCCAAAAAAAGTGCCCCCATTAGCCAGACAGTGCCCCTTTTAAACCCGGGAAAGCCCCTTGCAAGTCCGGTAGATTTCCCCCCCTTTGCCAGACCCTGGGCCCCCTTTTAATTAGGTTTTTTCCCCCTTTTGTCGGTATTGCCCCTTGTGTCAGGTAGATGCCTCCCTTAGCCAGAAGGTCTCCATTAGCCAGACATGCCCCTTGGAGCCCGGTATTGCCCCTTGTAATCAGGTAAAATCCCCCCTTTGCCAGAAAGTGCCCCCAATTTCCAAAACATTGCCCCTTGTAGCCAGGTAG
>JAODAL010077915.1:0-13104 GCA_025379985.1 Phyllomedusa bahiana
ACGCTGTTCAAAGTAAAACCCCCAGGGGGGAAAGTGGGTTTTTCCCGCCCAAACGCAACCATTTCACATCCCAGTCATGGGCGTCGCCCCACAAATTCACCCTGCCTATTCGGGAAAACTGATTTTTCTGGGGGCCCCCAAAAAGCAGGGAAACGCCCAAAAAAGGCCCCGATCTTTTAAAAGGTGAAGCACAGATTTTTTGCCTTAATTATCGCAAAGGAAACTAAAAATTTTTGATCAAACCCTAAAAACCTTGCCGATTTCAACTTTGTCCCATAATAAGCGCTCCCCCTTTCAGTGGTAGAAAATTTTGGGCGGGGATGATGCTCAGGGTTTTTTTCCTTGTGAAGGGGTGGTTTTAATAAATCCACCCGCCCCAGTTTTGGAAAAAATTTTGGGTTAAAAGCCCAAAGTAAACTTTTTTCTGAATTATACAAAAGGGGTTTTGGGAAACCAAATTTTTTTTTTTCACCCCCCTGACATTTTTAAAAACCCTTACGCCGAAAATAATGCTTTGGGGGGGTTATATACTGCCGGGTCCCCCTGTATCAGGGCCGGGTTTACTTAAACCCTTTTTGGGGAGTGGGCCCTTAAAGGGGAAAAGGGTGGGAGGGAACTGGACATATATCATTGGGCCCTTTCATTTTAAATGGTCCCCCATTTTCTTTTTTTTTTTTTTGTATATTTTTTATTGTAGAATTATATTAATGTTATGTTTTATTAAAGGGGAGGTTTTTTTGGGGTTAATTTTTTATAATAATTTCCCCCCCCTTACCCAATGTGGACCTTATTTGGATTTTTTCTGAACAAGTCTGAATAATGCACATACGCTGTACTCATTAGTACCAAGTGCAATTTTTAGGTTTAAAAGGGAACAATTTAATTCATTTCCGTAATACAGGGCTTAGAGGGGCCCTAGGGCAATATGTATGAATGGGGCAACACCAGAAGTCTGACGTCTTTTCAGTCCGACATCTAGCACAGCTACATTCGCGATAGTTTAAAATGGCCTGTTTGTAAATATTGGGAGGTGGGGCACACTAAACCTTCAAAACAAAAGTTTATATATCTTCAATTTTGGAATTTGGGCCCGCATTAAGGCGGGAAAAACAGGTAAACACTTTCAAAGTGGAAAAACCTGACCCAGAAAAAATTTTGTTAGCGTTTGAATGTGCCTAAATATATGACCCAAGTAGAGGGGTTTTTCATAAACCCAAGGTGCATCCTACCCCCTATTATAAAGCGAAAAAAAATTTGGGGCTTTTTTAAACTTTCAAAATTTCAAAATGTAAACCATAGTGTCTGTATGGTCTTTTTGACTACCTTATTATGGTTCTATAGAAAAACTGTTTTAATAATGTGCATGAACCTTCACTGAAATAGAAACAATGTTCTATATATCTTGTTTATTTAAAATAAACTAGGAACAAAAAAAAATTCTATCAATTTGGGAATTCCCTTTAAATTTTTAAAATTTTTTGAAAACAGAGGTTTACAAAAAATCATAAAACAAGGACAGTCACATAATGACGACACATCAATAGAATGGAAAGTGAAATATCACACACCCAAAACTGAACCCAAATTTATGTTTTTATTCGTTTATTGGGGAAAAAAATTTAATGGGTCATGAAATTCAACTTGCACCAGAATATAGTGTTTTCAAAATACCAAAGTATTTATTCTAATTCATTACCAATTTTAAGTATCATGAAACCCAAAATTTTCATAATAAAATCAAAATAACTTTAAAAAATTTATATATTTTTATAATATTTAAAAAATATATATAAATATTTTTAAAAATTATTGTAAGACTCACAACTCGCCCCAGCCGCCATTTTTGGACGTTTTTGGGGGGTCTTTAGCTCGGGGGATCCCCGGGTTTGGGAAAAATTTGGATTGGCCCCCCACCGGTTTTTTTTTCCCTCCGACAACCAGCCGTCAGTTTTAAACGGCCCGCAGCCAGTTTTAAATTCATGCTCCGGATAAAAGCGTACACAAAAAAAACAAAAATCATAACGGAAAACCCCCGGGCCGGCGGGCCCAAAAAACCCCCTTACACACATTTTGCCCCCTGCCCAAACCAGGGCCCCCCGCCAATCCCCCAAATACCACAGGGGACCACAAAAATCTTTTACCCTTGTCCTGCGGGGTTCTGGTTCTCCTCAATCGGGGGGCCCAGAGCCTCTTTCTCTAGCCCCCTCTGTGCACCACACGGGGTTAGCAGCCACGCCCCCGATCCCCTATAGTAGGGGGCCCTTTTAAATTTGGTGCTCCGATGCACCCAATGCCTGGGCGGAACCAAAAGGGACCTCAAACCCTGGAAGAACCACCCACCCATCGGCAGTTCCCCCGGGGGAAAGGTAGCCCTTAAATGGCTGCTTTAGCCTGCTAGGTATAAGGGTCAGAACCCAAATTTCTGTGTACCGACAAAACCGGGTTTACCCCCCCCAAGACCATCCTCTGGGTGGAAACGTCCCCAGCCCAGGGGGGCGCCGGGCGCCCCCCTTAAGGGGGCAGGGGACTTTAATTATTTTTTATTTTTTTATTTGGGGTTTGGGGGTTTTTCCCTTTTTTTGGGGGGTTGTTTTTTTTGTTTTTTTTTAAAATTTTTTTTTTATTTTTTTTTTTTTCTTGGATTTTTTTTTTTTAGTTTATTATTATTGTTTTTCTTTTATTAATTTGTTTTGGGGTTAAAATTCCGGGCCCCATTTATTTTGGATTCACAAATATTGCTTGATTTCAGGAGCAAAAACAAATAGTACAACGATTACTTTTAATTGTTGGGAAAATTTTGGCCCACTCTCGTTTTGGCTTTTTATCACAAAAAAGTTGGTTTTTTGTGCCCCCTGGGTGGGAAGGGGTTTTTAACAACCCCGCCCAAACCCTTTATAAAGAAAGGCAAAACAGGGGCCCTTTGGAATATTACTTTCTGGTTTACCCTTTTTTGGGATTTTTTTTCCAAAAAATTTTTTGGGTCTTTTTAAACCCAAACATTTGGGTTGACGATATGTTAATAGAGCTTTACTTCTTTGTGCGTACAGAATAAAAAACCCTATTGAAATTTTGGAACTAATGGTCATAGAGGATATTCAGCAAGCTTATTTACTTTGTAAATAAGATACGGCACAAAACAATTTTTTTTAATTTGATAAAACAAACTAAATTTGTAAGACATACCTCAAACTAAAAAAGCTAATTATTCAAATTAATGGTATTTTTGTCAAGTACGTGGAAAAAATCATAATATAATCAACAAAAATAGTCCATACTTAGAACCTTATTGCTCCTTCTCAGGCTTTTATAGTGTTCTGATTGCATGAGGTATGGACTTTACTAATGATCAAAGGGGTTTACTCGCCATGCAGTTCCACAGTCACAGATAACTTTTCTTTCACTCTGGTCTTCTCAGGCTATAGGGGGTTTTCAAAGGGGCCTTTATTTTCCCTGGGCCCCTGTGGGCCCCTTTTAAAGGGGGTTTTGGCGGGCAAGACTTTTTTTTTGTATATAACTTTTTTTTCAACCTCCGAGTGAGCTGCCACCCTTCCCTGAAGAACGGGTGGTGGGGGAAGTGTTGCTTCGGTGTCTGTTGCCACTGTCATTGGTGGCAGTGGCGTCTGCAACCAGTGTCATTGGAGGCAGCGGAGTCATGCAGAGATCGGCAGCGGATTAGGGAAAAGGGGTTGGGTAGGGAAAAATTTAGATGTCGCCCTAGTAACCCCTATGTTTGTAAAAATTTTTGACTTTCAGGAAAGGGTAAAAAAAAAATGCTTTAAAAAATTTCTCTTTTTATTGTTTTTTCATGTCAAAATAGGGGAGAAAAAAATCCCTATGTGTCTTTTTTTTTTAGTGTATGTAAACTTTTTGTTTAAAATTTTAAATGTCAAAAATTTTTAATTTACTTACTTTTAATTTTTTTTTGAAAGCCCAAAGGGGGCCAACTTGTAAACAAAATAAATTTTTCCCGGTGCCATTTTTAAAAGGCGCTTTAAAATTTAAGTGAAAATGCGCCTAAAAATAAAAAAAATCTGTAAAAAATTTTGCGTGTGGGTAGGGCCTTTGGTTAGCAAAATAAAAATTGCACTTAATTTGGGGGTAAAACCAAAAAAAAAAGGTTTTTTTGATACCCTTTGGTTTGCATATTTGATGACCTACTTTAGGCGCATTCAAAAGTGTCATGCCGGGCTTAAAAATGTCCCTATTTTTGGTGTATTACCAGTTCCATATTTAGAAAAATACGTGCCCGGGTTTTTTTGGCCCAAAAAAATAAAAAAAAAAAAATTTGGTGCAGTCCTAAGGGGAACTTGTCGCCCAAAAAATATTAAGGGTACGTTTGTGAAATACCCGGTTAAATTTAAAAACCCAAAAAAAAAAATTTACAGTTTAAAAATCCTTATGATGCCTTTAAGTTTAAAAGGGGTTTCTCCCACGCTTTTTCACAGAGCCAAAATTAAAAATTTTCCCTGCTGTGGGGTTTTTGGGTAAATTTCTCAAAAATTCAGTTAAACCGACTTTCCCCGGGAAATTTTCCAAAAAATTTTGTTTCCCCTCCGAATTACTTCGGGACGAATCACTTTTAAAAACAGCTTTTTCCGGGCTGAACAAAAGGCCTGAAAGGGTGCTGTAGAACGTTGTTCTTGCTTAAATTTTCAGAGGGAACTGGTTTGGTCTTCATACAAAGTGTTTTTTTAGTATGAAAACAAAACATAAACTGGCCCCCCTCTATTAAAAAGGGTTTTCACCTTTTTTTTCCCCGGGGAAACTTAGGGGGCAAAACTGCCCAAAAAACAAAAACGGGAATGCAGCCTGATAGAGCCCATGGAAAGCGCCAGGGGAAAAAAAAAACCCGGGAAAGGGCAAAGACCTACCATGGGTTTCCAAAAAAAACCAGAAGTGGGGTTACTGGACCCGGCACAGGTCTCAGTGCAGTAAGGGGGACTTCACTTCCCATGGGGCCAGAGTTTTTAAACCTTCACAAAAATATAAACAAAACCCCTGTTTTTGTTAAATGCGATACATTTTAAAGGCCCCCCCCTTAATTTAGGGGAAGAGGGGTGTCGGCAAATTTAATTTTGCGTTGACGTTTCTGAAAAATTTTCCCCTTCTTTCACCCGTCGTGTCCCGTTTTCCCCAATCCCCAAAAAATCCACCCTATTGCAAAGGCCAAAAACAAACGGAGTTGATCCAAAACAGAGATGAAAAAGAAACTGGGATATTTGCATGTCTTCTGTGTTCGGGACCATCCTGTTTTTGGGGGCCCTAGCAATCCTGATCCGCCCCAAATTCCTTCTGACGGGTTTGAAAAAAAGGGGGAAAAAAAAACAAAATAGTGGAAACCCATCATAAATGGTGGAGGGGGGAAACAACATTAAAAACCAAGGGTGTTCCGGGGGAAAATTGGTCATTTGGTTTAGCATTTTTGAGTGGGGCCAGGACTGGACAATAAAAATTTATGGGGGTTGGGAAACAAAATAAGGAGCACCAAAATTGTCACAGGGGACGGGTGGTGGGTTTCACGGCACAGCCCCCGCAGCACCTTGGGGGTCGGGAACAGGGGGCAAAATTGAAAAATTTTCTGGAGGGGGCAAAAACAGGAGTGGGACCAAAAGAGTGGCAAAATTGAAACATTTGTGGAGGTCCCCGCAGCACCCAAAAGAAGCACATAAAAGGTAAAGAAAAGTGGCACAAGGGAAAAGAGTGTGTGGGTAAAGGCAGAAAACCACAGCAGCAGCATGAAGTCAGCAGTGGCCCCCCCCAAATGAAAAAATTTGGAGGTGTAAAAAAACAGGAGTAGGCCACAGAGGGGCCCACAATGACAGAGGGTGGGAAAGGGTGCCCGGCAGTGGGGCCACAGCAGCTGGGTCAGACAGTGACACAATGACATTTCTTTGGGGGGGCCAAAAAAAAGTATAGGCCACAAGGGGTTTGGGACAATAAAAGAGTGTGGAGGCACGGGGAGCAGCAAACCCGCAAGAGGTCGAAAGTGGCACAAAGACAGGGGGTGTAGGTGATGGCAGCAGCTTAAACGCAGCATGAGGTCAGGGGTGGCAAAGGCGGGGTTGGGGGAGGGCACGGGGAACCGCAACATCAACATGAAAGGGCGAGTTTGGGACAATGACACGTGGGAGGTTTATGGCACCAGCAAAAGGGAAGCAAGCAGGATTAAAGGTCAAAAAGGGCACAATGACATCGTGGGGTGCGGGGCAATACGGTCCCTGGGAAAAAAATGGTGTAGGGAAATGGGAAAAATGGCGCGATGTGTGGCACAGGCCGGGGGGCAGCATCAGAAAAGTGGTGAGGCAGGTAGTTTTTAAAAGCAGACGATTTCTCCAAAAGTTTTTCTGAGGCGTCTTTGGGTGAGTAATATGACGCCTAAAAGGGATTGGTTTTTGTGTGGGAATACTGGCCGATCCACCTTGATTTTATCTTGAAAAAAGGTCAGTCATCCCACATTTTTCCCCTGGGCAAGCGGGTTTTCCTTGGGGTACGATGGCCCCCGCCCCCACTGAAAAAAACCAAACTGATGCCCACTACTGGCTGGGGGAGGAAAGCTTCCCACTGGGAAACTCGGGAAAATTGCGGGCCAAAACATCCCGTTTGCTGCCCCCTATCCTCTAACACAAAAATCATGGCACACTTAAAAAAAAAAAAAGAACCCAAAAATAAAACCTCAAAGGGTTTAAAAGGAAATATTGGAAATGCATTACTGCAAAAAAAAATATGAAAAAAACCCGGGTCTCTTTGTTTTTCAAATATTTGATCAAAGATTGTATTAAGCTCACCTCCCAAAAAAAGTAAGGGCATCCCGAGAGTGGAGTCCCCACCGAAATGTTACCTCACTAAGGTCAATCCCCGCTGCAACTTTTTGGGAAAAGGTAGGAAAACCCGCAATTGGAATTTTCCTGCCAAATGGTTTAAAAAAAGGCAGCTAGTGCCCGCAAGCCCAAAAAAGGGGTTGGGAAATTTTTCAAATTGACTACAAAACCTAATAAAGGGTGTGCACATCAAAAAATATACTTTGAAAAAAAAGCCCAAACAAAAGGGGGACACTTTAAAAGGCAAAATAATTCCCAACACAAAAACAGTGGGCCCTAAAGAAATGAGTTTAAAAACCCCAAGGGAAAAAGGAAAATTGGGGAAAAGCATTACTGGGTAAGGGAAAAAATGAAAAACCTGGGACCCTTGTTTACAGTATTTGATCCCAAAAATTGTATTAAGGGCCCCCTCCCAAAACGTCAAGGGGGTCCAAACGTGAGTTCCCCCCACACTGAACAAAGTTTTCCTCACTAAGCGTCAATCCAACTGCAACTTAGGGAAAGGTAGGGAAAAATTTTAATGGGGTGGCAGGGGGCTGTCCAAAATAGCCCATCAGCTTGCTGTTTCGGGGCCCGCTCCAGGGCCCGCTGGGTGCTGGCAAGTGGCCCCCCTCACTAGGGGGGTAAGGAAACCTTTTCCATTTTAGGGGCTCCAGACTTAGGTTATGGGTGTTTTAGCTGGTACTGCTCCCACCCCCCCCCCCCACCCTCCCACACAGCCCCGGCAGTGGTACCCAGTGGGTGGGGAACCCCCCCTCCCACCTGTAAAAGGGTGGTGATGCCCCCACATAGGAAACGGCCCCCAATGACTACGGGGGGATTTCTCTATAGCATTCTATAGTATTTCCCTCTCGCAAACTGGGAAAATTTTTGGGCCGGGACGAGGGGCCCCAAAAGGGTTTGGGGAACCCGAAGTCATCCCTTGCCGGATTTTGGGGACTTTCGGCTGTCACTTAAACCAGGCAAAACAGAAAGCTGCGGGGCCCTCTGCACAAAATGACTCGGGGGGAACCCCCGGCCTCCATCCACTGTATAAATGCTTTCGGGGATCTGCCTCGTCTTCTTCATCTCCATCTAAACCCTTTCCCGCGCTGTCCTCCCTCCGCTCCCATCATTTTGGGGAGGAAAAAACCCTCCAAATTTCAAAGACAATGGGTTGTGCTCCCAAAAGTTTCCCTTCCCCCCTCCCTCCTCCTCCATTCAGTCCCCCCGGGGCCATGTTGGGCCCTGAGTGGGAGTCCAAACCCGTCTCCATTTCCCCTTTCCCAGAAAAAATTTTTTGGGATCTTTTTCCAGGGGCATGGGGCAGTGGAATGGGCTTATTTATCCCGTATCCCCGGCGATGACAAAAAACGTTGCCTCCTCAAACAGCCCCAGCAAAGGGAGGTGTCACGAAAGATCTGCCACCCGGTGACATCAAAGTTACACAGGGGGGTACTCCTGTCCCCCTGGCCTTTTTTCTGTTCATAAAAGTCGGTCCAAAATGGGCAAACCCGGAATTCCCAAAGTGTGGAAAAATCGCATATCAGCGTGTGTTGGGGGGGGCCGTTCGGCCCCTGCAACTCAAGTAGTGGGTGGCCCGGGTTTTAGAAAAGGATGAAGTGCATGCACGTTTCCCCCGGCAATTTTTTAGAATGTTTTGAAGATCGGGGGGAAGACTTCAGGAACCCCTTTTTTCCCAAAACCCGATTGAAAACCGTGGCCCCTGCAGGGCGCATGGAAACCCCCTCTTCGGGGAGCGTTGACACCCTTCCCTTTCCCCCCTTTTTCCCCTCACCCAAAAATTTCCCAATTTTCAGTTTGGGGCGGGGAAAGCCACCAAAAGTCCCAAATTTTTTGCTGGGATGACGCGGGGCAGTTTTCCCCCCCTGTGTGGCTTCGTTGCCCAGGCCAAACCCGGTGTAGAACTGCGTGACCAACCCCCTGTGCCCCCACACAAATTTCTTTTGAAAGGATTCGGGATTGTGGAGGCCCGAGATGAAAGGGGGTGTGGAGAGGGGGAGGGGGGACATTTCCCCCGGGGGCAGCAATTTTACAAGAAAAGGAGAAAGCGGCGTCTCCTGGGCCAAGTTTTTGGTGTGCCCGGGCAGGAAGCACATTTCCCCCCGGGGGGGGTTTAAAAGGGAAAGTACTGGCCCTGGGCCATAGTTACAGCTCCACACCGGGGGGGCCCCCCGCTTTCCATGTATCTTGGGAAAAAACCGATAAAATCAAGGGAAAGGCCCCCCTTTTGTTCTACTTTTTTGTGAATTGCTGGTCTTTCCTTTTTTTGGAAAAAAAAATTTCATCTTGGAAAATCTCCACCTCAGCTCAGCACAAACCATTTTTGTTCTCTGAAAGGTGCCAAATCCCCCTTTTTTTAAAGGGAGGGCTGCAGTACCAACCCAAATTGGACAGGAGCACGGGCAGCTTTTGCAAAACCTTTTGGGTGGTTGGACGCACAACCCGTTTTTCTCCCTTTTCAATCCCTCATTGAACGACTGCCCCGGGGCCAAAGAGTAGAGAGGAGCAGGAGCATCCCCGGAAAGGCAAGTGATGGCAAAGAGAAACAGTCCCCCTTTTGCGAGGATGGTGGGGGCCTTTTTACTTCTGCAAAGGCAAGCTGCCCTGGGCGCTGCTGCTGCTTGGGGGTCCGGTTGGGGCCACCACATCCGAGCCAGTTTCTCCCCGGCCACCGGATTTCTTTACCTTTCTTTTGTTGACAGGGGTCGGGGGTGCCAACGTTAGCTCCCTGGCCACGCCTCACTTTCTGCCCACAGATTCTACATATACCCATATTCGGCTCCTCCGGTGTCTTAGCAAAGAACTGCCACACCGCTGAGTAGCTGATTTTATCGTCAACGCTCCGCACTGAGTGACTACTACTGCCACTGCCTCGCTGATCCCCTGTGCCGCTACTTTCTTGGACCTGTGAAGCGGGTTTTCTACCCCGTGGCCGCTTGTCTCCCAACCTCGCACTGCTGCTACCCTGCTGACTCACGGCCACACTACCCACTTGCTGGCTGCGCCGCTGCCTGACGCCCAAGCTGATGCCCTCTTCTCCTGACGATGATGAAGCCCTTGCTTCACCCTGCTCCCAAGTGCGGTCGGCTTATCGATTATTGTTGAATCTTCACTGCTGTCCTCCTCAACGGTCTTGGTATGCAGAGGCTGACCCCTCACAACATGACCTCCCATGCCACTCTCCACATCTATACTTTGCCACCTACTGCAAAAAGCAGGTGAAATTGGCCCCATTTCTTCGCTGCCAATTAGCTGCTGACTGTCCTCCTCAAATTATTCATCCTCGCTGTATAGTGGTGCTGAGCCCAGACCACATAGTAGATCTCTGGCTGAGGGAACCGGATGGGACAGTGTCGGGTTGAGGACAGGTGAGGGCCGCTGACTCACTCCCGGGCCATGCCAACTAAGGTTTATGTCTGACGTTCCCACCGACTCTTGGCTGGGGTTGTCAGATGTCATCTGGGAGGAAGTGGATGACCTATTCAACCTATCAAGAACCCTTGGGTTGCTGGTCAACACACGGCCGCTAGATGACACCGGCAGTTCTGGCCTCACCAAGTGACCCCTGCTGTGACTTCCCCTTACTGCACTGCGACCTGTGCCTGCTCCAGGAATATTTGTGCCACTGCCACTCGCATGTGAAGAGCCTGCCACCTCTCTGTCTGGCATACTGTTTGTTCAAAAATGTACGGACTCTGTTTATGAAGATATCTGTATATAACAAATACACACCCTGTATTTGACTCCAAATGAACCCACTAACAGGCTTGGGTAACCCTTGGATATAAATTGCGCTCCACAAATGGGAAAAATTTATTTGTATGTGCCGTCTAAAAACACTATGTATTTTACTGAATATAAAAGCGCAAACAGGCTTAATTAACCTTCGGATGTGAATTATGCTACTGGAATCAACAGGAAAAATTTCGTCTTTGGCATTGAAAAACACAGTTTATTTTACTGACTACGAAAGCAGAAACATGCTTAATTAACCTTTGGATATATTGTAAACTGCAAATTGCGCAAAAGAAAAGAGCTGCCAAAAATTAACTGGTATGTGGCGTGTTAAAACACCGTGTATTTTAATGACTAAAAAAGCAGAAACACGCTTAATTAACCGTCGGATATAAATTATGCTACAGGAAAATTTTCTTATTTGGCGTTGAAAAACACTGTTTATTTTAATGACTGCAATAGCACAAACATGCTTAAAACCCCGGATTAAAAATTGCGCAAAAAAAATGAGCTCCCAAAAATTAACTGGTTGTGGCGTGTTAAACGCCGTGTTTTTATGCCCAAAAAAAAGCAAAAACCCGCTTAATTAACCCTTGGGATTAAAATCGTTTCAGGAAAAATTTTCTTTTTCGCGTTGAAAAACACGTTTTTTTTTACTGATAACAATCAAAAACACGTTTAATTCCCCCTTTGGGATATAATTGCGCAAAAGAAATGAAAAACCCCAAAAATTAATGGTATGTGGATTGTAAAAACGCTGTTTCTTTACTAAATAAAACGAAAAAAACAGGTTAAAAACCCCTTGGTTTTCAATGTGCTCCAGAAACTGCCCGGGATAGATTAAGGAGTTGTCTGACTACAGGCTTTCAGCCTACCTCAGTGTGTCTGGCACCATAGGATTTTTGAATTCAGCGGTGTGCTTCTTGTTTACCTCTTCTCCTCCCCCTTCCTCCCTCCCCTCAGCACACAGACAGCTCTCCTCCTCTGACTGCAGTAACTTTTATACAGCAGGTGGAAGGCGAGGGGGTTTTCTGCCAGGGTTAACCCTGTGTGTGCCTGCCTAGATCTGCTGCTTACTGCTGAATCAGCTGCACTGTGCATCTCAAGCAACAACAAACACTGTTCTGTGCTGTCCTCCCATCAGAACAGGCCCTGGGCAGCTGTGAAGTGTGTTACTATAATCACGATGTGTCACTAATACAGCAGAGCAGGGAGGGATATGAACCGTTAACATTCCCCCCTGATCTGTTCTATAAGTATAGTCAAAGCTTCACAGACACATCATGATGAGTAACACACTTCACTGCTGTCACATCATACTGACCACAGATCAGCCTCACCTCTGCTCTCCTCAATCTGTGTAGAGAGCAGGAGGCAGTAGGCACACACAGAGTTAATCCAGGCAGCACAGCTACACAGACACAAAAGCCCTCCCCCTCCCTTCCCTACAGAAGCATCACAAGTGGCCTCATACTGTGCAGGAGGGGCTCTGTGCTCTGACCTGCATTGAGATGCTGATGACCTCACCAGCACTGGCAGTCAATGAGAGAAAAATCAACAGGTCAGTGGCTATAGTGATTTGAGGAGCTGATGCACTCCTACTACCAAGGATAACTAAAAATCAGTAGGACATTTGTAATGAACATACAGTATATTGCAAAGCTGCTTGTTTTTTAAAGATCTTTTAATTAAAACCCAATCATTGTAGCGAGACAACCCCTTTAAAATATATATGCAGCTGAATTGGACGCACACTGGGCTTCAATTCCAGTAACCCACAAAATCAAAATTAGAACGTAAGAGAAGCAGTCTCTGAGAAAAGTTGTGACACCCACCTAAAAATTGCTGTATAAAAGTTATTTCTTTTGTGTGAGATCTCAGCTACTGCAGCAGCTACAACACGGCAAAGAGAGAGGAGTGTGGGCTGCCAGCGTCGCGTCTGGACTTCTATAGTGTGGTTACGTCACAGAATCCCGCCAGTCTCTGATTGGCTTCATCTCTGCACATGTCATTGAGGGTCCTCCTTTCTTCCTCCCAGACTTCTTTGCCCCATGTAACGCCATGTGCTCGCGGCCATTTTATCAATTAAAAACACACTTCATTCCTGCAAATAACCTCAAACTTCGACTTCGTTCAGAATTGAAGTTTTCCTAAAATTCTAAACGAATTCCACTTCGTTAGAATCGATTCTCCCATCTCTAACTATGCGTGATTAGTAGTGTTGAGCGATTTTTATCGACAAAGTTGAAATCGGCAAGGTTTTTATGGTGATCGAAATTTCCAGATCATTCGATAATTAAGGTTAAAATCTGAGCATCATCTATTAAGATCGCGCCTTTTTCGGCGCTTCCTGTAATTTTGGCGGCCAGCAAATCATATTATAGAATAGAGCAGGGTGAGATGTGTGTGCGACGTCATGACTGAATGTGTATGGTTGCGATTGCTGGAAAAAATCACATGACCTCGTTTTACATAGAACAGCGTTTCCTGTTTCAGCCTCAGTGTCTCTCAGCGTCTCATAGGGAAAGGACGTGCGGCCTGCCTGTGG
>JAODAL010077916.1:0-13104 GCA_025379985.1 Phyllomedusa bahiana
GGGCCGACCCACGATGACAGGCCGAGGCCCCCTGCAACGATGATCCGCTGGCATGCGTGTTGTCGCCAGAACTGGAAGGAGCACCTTCTCTCGTACCTCTACCTCCATGTCCTACCCCCCTCTTTTGCTCGTTACCCCCTTTAATTTCGCTCCATGTTCAGAAATATACAAATTTGAAAAGGGTATGGAAGAGTTTTGGAAATCTCTTATTAAAAGATGGCAAATCAGCTTTTCCCTCAAATCCCTCAAATCAAAACAAAATTGCTAGATTAAAATATAACTGCAAAGTAGATCTATCAAGTCAAAAAAAGCTGGCCTGCGCCAAGTGAAAAAACACGTATCTGAAATGTATTCGATAATAACATTTATTTTTTGGCACCTATCAATTCACCTGTGGAAAACAAACACAATTGCTGGATTCAAATTTAACTGCAAGGTGGCTCTATCAACAAATCGGGACTGGGCAAAAGTGCAAAAAACACGTATCTGTAATGTATTCAGATAATAAAAGGTTTTTTTTGGCACCTATCAACCTGTGGTGACTAAAAAATTGCAGTATTTCACAATTTAATTCCAAGGGGGCCTCAATGAACAAAGCTGTAATGCACCAAGTCAAAAAACACGTATCTGTAATGTATTCGGAATAAAAAAGGTATTTTTTGGCACCTACAATTCACCTGTGGTAACTACAAAAATTGCGGGATTCAAATTTAACTGCAAGGTGGCTCTATCAACAAATCTGCGGGCAAAAAGTGCAAAAAACACGTATCTGTAAATGTATTCGTATAAAAGGTATTTTTTGGCACCTATCAATTCACCTGTGGTAACTACAACAATGCTGGATTCAAATTAACTGCAAGGTGGCTCTAATCAACAAATTTTGGATGGGCAAAAGTGCAAAAAACACGTATCTTTTAATGTATTCGGATATTACAAGGTATTTTTTTGGGCACCATCAACCTGTGCTGACTTGCTGGATTCTAATTTAAGTACAAGGTGGAAATATATCAACAAGGTGGAATGGGCAAAATTGAAAATTGAACACCTATCTGAAATGTATATTGATAATAAAAGTGGAGTTTTGCACCAACAAAGAGACCTGCAGTTACTAGAAAAGATGTGTATCCTATAAGTTCAGGCTGCCCAATATCCGGAAATATTTCAATAGAAAACGGGTTAAAATAAAGCTATTGCAATGTCTACACTAATCTTGGTGAACTTTAAATCCGTATTCTTTATAGAGCTTGCCCTTGTGTTCGCCTGCGGGGCCCCCCACCGCTCCCCCCCCGTGACTTTACAGCGGTAGATGCTCCTTTAAAATTCTCTACCTAACTATATAAAATCTTCCAATCTCTAATCTAACTAAATTGTAAGGACACAGCTAATAGTAAGGTTTCTCTGTGAAGAAATATAAAATTTCGCTGAACGTTTTGGGCACAAGCAGAGCGCACGTCTTTCTGCTTAGAACGCTGGGAAACACTGAGGCTGAACAGGAAAAAGCTGTTCTATGTAAAACGAGGTCATGTGATTTTTTCCACCAATCGCAACCATAAAACATCCCAGTCATGACTCGCACAACACATCTCACCCTGCTCTATTCTGTAATCTTATTTGCTGGCCGCAAAATTTACTGGACGCGCCTAAAATGGCGCGATCTTAATGATATGTTACAGAATTTTTAAACCTAAAATTATCGCATGATCTAAAAAATCGATCACCATAAAAACCTTGCCGATTTCAACTTTGTCGATAATAATCGTCAACACTAAAAAAAGAGTATTATCTGTTTAAACCCAATGGGAAAAACTAGTAAAAATAGGATTTAAAAAATTTGGGAATGATCTGCAGTTTATTGAATAATTCTTTCATGTTACAAAAAGGGAGCCCATTGGTTTTCCTAAAGATTGGAAAAAGGTTTTTACCGGGCCCAGCTAACCCATTGGTTTTCTGCCAGGTACAAAATCACTTACTCACCACCGCCCAATAGTTGCGGGGGGGGCTCTGAAACAGAGCCACTGCCATATCTTTTTTGGCTTTTAAAACCCTTTTTTCCAATGTTCCTTCCTTTCTGCTAAAACCAAAAACATTGTTGCAGAATTAAATAATTTCACAGTGTCCCCAATTTTGGGCGACAATTGATTCTCAGTTTTAAACTAAATTTAGGCTGTGAGGGTTTAAAGGCATCAGGTCTTTTTGGGTGGCGAATAGGATCCACAAAAAATAGATTTCATCTGTGAAGCATTGGAAATTTTTGTTAAGTCAAAATGCTTTTTAGATTCAATGATGTTTGGTACCCCAAAAGATAGGCCCCGAGGGGCCCCCAGTTGCCCCGATTTAAAAAATCTTTTTTGTTTTTTGGGAGGAGTTTATGTCAAATAAGAATCCGTTTGAAAAAATACATTGCGCTTTGGTCTAGATTTATAGACGAATTCTAATTATTTGGAAAGGAAAAGAATCTGGTTTTTGCTTTATGAAATACATTATTGGGGAAAAGTATCAATAGGAGTTTACTTCGAAAAATTCGGAGGGGGGTCAGTGATCTTCCTAAATGTAGAAAAACACTATTGGAGGGATTATCAGAACAAGGGGTTTAGGAAAATGGCAAAAGAATCCTTTCCATTTTAGTATTTCATCCCTGCCTGTTAAGAAATCCCCGTATGGGCCCAATTTTTCGACTTAGGCGGACAAAGTGAATATATGACTTTTTGGGCAACTCTGGGCTGGGGATAGGTTTAGGGGAAGGGTTTTTAAAGAGGATGTCATTTTGGTGCTTTTTTAAAGGCCAAATTTAATCGGACAAAATAAGCTGCTTTTTTAGAAGAAGATAGAGTATTTTTTTTTTGAGTAAAGTAGCATGTCAACAATAAAATTTAATTTGAAGGGGAATTGGGAAATTTTATCTTAAACTGATTTACAGGGAAAGTGCAAAAGCCCCCAAAGTAACTTTTGAAATGTCGGGAATTTTAGGGATAACTAGTCCAGGGGCTTTTAAGAAAGTATATAAATTGCTTATATTTGCCCCCAAAAAAATCATAAAATTTGGTTTTTTTTCGTTCTTGTCGAAGGTTACGGGGGATTTTTGAAAATTTGGAAGGTGTAAGTTACACGTTATGAACTTTTAAAGGTCGTTAAATTTTGTGGTGTACGTGGGTGCCCTGTGGTCTTTTTAATTTTGGTAAAAAAATTCGGCCCCCTTTTTTTTAAAATTGGGAACAATTTTTCGGTAAAAAAAAGAAGGGAGCTCCAAAATTTTTATTATATAAGTGAATAAAGGTATGATTATCTGTAAATTTATTTCGGGGTTTCAGAGGGTGTTTCCTCAGTTAATGGGGTCGATTGTCCAAAAAACTCTTCAATGAGGCGCAGTGGAAATTCGGCACTGAAGCCCGGGGTCTTAGGAAAAGACAGGGACGCGTTTTCCCCCTTTTTATAAAAAAGTTAATATGTGTTTTTTTAGTGGTGTTCCTTTATTTTCTGTATGTTTTGTTTTATGTGTTTCTTAAAAGTATGCAGTTTGCTTGGGATGCCGACTCAGTTGAGGGTTTAAACCTATGTCGTCACTTCCTCCTACACCTTGGAGAAAGCGCGTTTCACGCGCGGAAAAGATCGCTGTGTGTGTTGGCAGTGCGGCCATCTCATCCCGTCTGTCTGTTATGCAGTGTTTGAATAAGAAACCTAGTTTCAGTTGGTGAGTGCGCTGACTCCTCTGCTTATGCTTGTTAATTCGAAGGAGGTATTTAATTGGATAAAGGAGTGGAACAAGAGGGTATTCCAAACCGGATTTAATCATCTTGTCACTTTATAGTAGAGGATCCATAGTGTGGAGCGCTCTCTATAGTAGAGGCCCCATAGTGTGACGCTCTTACAGTAGAGGCTCCATAGTGTGACGCTCTTACAGTAGAATAGAGGCTCACGTGTGGACTGCCTTTTCTTATAGTAGAGACTCCATTAGTGTGACTGCTCTGTATTGTTGAGGCTCATTAGTGTGATGCTCTTATAGTAAAGTCTCCCTAGTGTGTGTGACAGCTCTTACAGTAGAGGCCTCCTTATGTGACTGCTATTATAGTAGAATAAACCTCCAAGTTGAAATTATTACTCCATAAGAAGAGTGCCGCTGACTCCTCTTCTTATGCTTGTGGTTTATAGCTGTTCCTTTGAAACTGTGCACCGCAAAGATTTATAGTGTGGCGGTTCCACTGTGTACGGCCTATATAAGTGCAGAAGAGTGCATTAACCCATTGGTGCCCTCCCTTACTCCTCTAGTGGATTGCTCCTTCGAATTATTTTATTATTATTGCTGCCGGCAGTCGGAGCTCGAGAAGTATGACCCATACACTTTGGCTGGGACATGAAATCTGAAGTTTCAGCACAGTAAATTACATTCCAATAGACTTTTAATCATGTGAATATTTTATCAATACTTGAATGGGTTAACTTGGCCGGGCTAAGAGACAAGTTATAATTTGCAAATGTCCGGATAAAGCATTAGCTGGATATGACACATTTGAAAACTTCCTCTGTATTATTGGGGGGGGAGGAGGAAGGCCTTGAATCTTCTTTGTGTTGCAGACCACTGCATCTGTTCTCAAGGAAAGCTGTGTGAGAGTTATTGATACTTCGATAAGGATGTATAGCAGTAAAAAGCAGGTTTAAACAAACTATCCTGATGTGCTTAATAAGAAAGTACATGATGAAACAGACTTTTGATGTTTTTTCTTAAATTACACCTTGACAAGAGCAGTCACAATATGGTGACTCTACTGTAAGAGTGGTCACATGATGGCGGCCTCTCACTATAAGGGCTGTCACTCTATTTGGCGCTCTACTGTACGAGCGGTCAGGCACACTATGGAGCCTCTACAGGTAAGAGGCGGGGGTCCACACTATGGCCGGGCATCTACTATAAGAGAGCTGCTAATATGGAGCTCTACTATATGAGCTGGTACACTATGGAGCCTCTACGTAAGAGAGTCACGCTATGGAGCGTCTACTTAAGAGCGGGTCACTCTATAGAGCCTTTATTATCAAGAGCAGTCAACTATGGAACCTTTCTATCAAGAGGAGTCACCTCTATGTAGCTCTACTATTAGATGCGTCACAATCTGTAGCTCTATTTAAGAGCAGTACACTACAGATCGCTACTATAAGAGCAGTCACATTATGGAGACTTACTGTAAGAAGCAGTCACCACTATGGAGCGTACTATAAGAGCACGTCACAACTATGGAGCCATCTTAATGTAAGGTGTGGTCACACTATGGAGCCTCTACTGTAAGAGCAGTCATATTGGAGCCTATAATATAAGAGCAGTTACACTATGGATCCTCTACTGTAAGGAGCGGTCAACACTTGGAGCCTTACTTAAGAGCGTCACACTATGGATGCCTCTACGGAAGAGAGTTCAACTATGGAGCCTCTTACTGCAAGAGCAGTCTCACTTTGGAGCCTTACTATAAGGCGGTCACATATGAGGCATTTACTATAAGAGTGGTCACAACTATGGAGCTCTCTCTATTTATAAGAGGCGGTCACATATGGAGCCTCTACTATAAGAGCGGGTCACAACTCGGAGCTAGTTAAGAAAGGGGGTCACTCTTATGGAGCC
This sequence comes from Phyllomedusa bahiana, assembly GCA_025379985.1. NCBI lineage: Eukaryota > Metazoa > Chordata > Amphibia > Anura > Hylidae > Phyllomedusa > Phyllomedusa bahiana. The sequence continues at coordinate 5,606 of JAODAL010077916.1, forward strand.
CTTACTATAAGAGCGGGTCCCTATGTGGCTGCCTCTACTGTAAGAGAAGTCACACTATGGAGCTCTACTGTACGAGCTGTCACATAGGAGCCTTATATAGGAGTTGTACACTAATGGAGCCTCTACTGTAAAAAACAGTCACACTATGAGACTTACTATAAGAGCGGTCAAATATGGAGCCTCACTACTATAGAGCGGTGGTCACATACTGGTAGCATCTTATATTAAGAGCGGTCTCACTTGGGAGCCTCTTTAATAAGAGCGGTCACACTATGGAGCCTCTACTATAAGAGCGGTCACTGTATGGAGCCTCTTCTATAAGGAGGGGTGAGGGGTCACTCTATGGAGCCTCTACTATAAGAAGCGATCACACTATGGAAGCCTTTCTATAAGAGGGGTCAAATAATGGAGCCTTATGTAAGAGGGTCACATAAGGAGCTCTACTGTAAGAGCAGTCACATATGGAGCCTTTCTGGCAAGAGCGGTCAAACTATGGAGCATATTACTATAAAGAGCGGTCACGTATGGACGCCTCTATTATAAGATCGGTCACACGATGGAGCCTCTACTGTAAGAGCGGTCACACTTTGAGCCTCACTCATAAGAGCGTTCACTTAATAGGAGCCTCTACTGTAGAGCAGTCATACTATCGGGCCTCCTACTTAAGAGCAGTACTCTATTGGAGCTCTATATAAGACAGTTCACACTATCGGTAGCCTTACTATAAGAGCGGTAACTATGGCGCCTCGAATATAAGGAGCGGTCATATGGAGCATCTACTGTAGAGTAGTCATACTATGGAGCCTTCTGTAAGAGCCGGTGACAATATGGAGCCTCTCCTATAAGAGCCGTTCAATATGGACGCCTCTATGTATGAGACAGTCAATAGGGAGCCTCTCTGCAAGAGCAGTACACTATGGAGCCTAACCTATAAGAGCGGTCACACTTTGGTGCCTCTACATAAGATGGTGACACTATGGAGCTCTACTTTAAGAGAATCACACTCTGGAGCTATACTGCTAGTGCAGTACCACACTTTGGAGCCTCTACTATAAGATGCGGTCTCACTATGTAGCTTTTAATATAAGAGCTGTCACAATTTGGAGCCTTATTATATGGCGGTCACACTATGGAGCCTCTACTTAAGGCTGGTCACACTATCGGCTATACATAAGACCAGTCACCTCTATGGAGCCTTACTATATGAGCGGTCAACTATGGTGTTCAACTATTAGTGTGGTGACCACATGGAGCCTTTCTATAGAGCTCGGCACAATATGGGAGCCTCTTATTATAAGGAGCGGTCACATATGGAGCCCTACTACTATAAGAGCGGGGTTCCCCCCAACTCTATCGAGCCTTACATAAGAAAACAGTCACATATGGATTCTACTATAAGAGCGTATGACATATGGAGCCTCTTATATATAGAGCCGTCAGACAATATGGAGCTCTACTGTAAGAGCTGTCACCTATGGAGCCTCTATGCAAGAGCAGTCACCACTTGGAGGCCCTTACTATAAGAAGCGGTCACACTATGGGGAGCCTCTATATAAGTTCGTCAACCACTAAGGAAGGCCTTAATATAAGAGCGGTCACATATGGAGCCTCTACTATTAGAGCGGTCTCACTAATGGAGCCTTACTATAAGAAGCAGTCACATATGGAGCCTCTACTAGAAGAGCAGTCACACTATGGGCCTCTACTGTAGAGCGGGCACAATATGTTGTTCTTCTCTGCTGAGTCATCCTTTTCGCTAGGTTTACTCACATGTTCCCTCTGGATCACTAAAAAATGGTCACCCAGAGATCCACTGGTACACGGGGAAAATGGGTAGATTTTCCAGCTGGGGGGCAGTGACAGTGGGACTACTGGCAGTACCAGGCATCTTCAAAATGTACCACATAGAACTCTTGTAGATTCGCACCGAAGAAGTCCCAAGTTCCTGCTGAGTTTCAATCTCAAAGTTTCAGATGTCCTGTGGAGGCAAAGAGTGGGGGAAACTGGATCCCAATTGTAAATATATTGATAATATTTGGCATAAAAATTATACCAATCTCCTCCCCTCTCTTGGCAATTACTCTTCTTTCCCTTTAACCCAATAACAGAAGAAGTCATGATGTTCCCGCAGATTATCCAGTCTCTTTCCTCTGGGGACCTTTCCCTCTGTTCTTACATCACTTCTCATACAGAGTCTGAATGGCATGGGTTGTTGAGCACACCTGCGCAGCTCACTCAATGGATATGGGATGATGGAACGATAGTTCATGGCCATTATAGGCAAACTGAAGACTTGAGAAGAAGATGCAGGGACAGGAGATTAAGGGAGTTCATGGTGACTGGTGAACATGGGTAAACACAACCAATGTGTTATAGGATTGTGGTGAGGAGCTCATGTGACTCTGCTCCTGATGATCACCATATTCCTGCTGCCGCTCCTGATCTGCTAGCGCAGAGCATCACCTTCTTTATCCCGGGTAGGAAGCTCCGCTTCTGGCTTTCTCCTTCTTCCCAAAGGCTGGGGCAACGGTGGGAGTGTCCAGCAGTGGGTCGCCCCGTGGTCACTGCATTTGGGGCCCCATGTCTTCTCCCCTATCAGTCTGCACTTTCTGGTACTTTGGTGAATTTGGGATATATATTTCAAATTATATAATATGTTTTTGGGGAACCTTTTACTATGAAAAAATTAAATTCCGGTTTTTTTTACTGTTTTCAAGAGGTAACTAATATCTAAATATTATCACGGACAATCATGCCTTTTTCACCCTTCCTTAATTTTTGGCGGCCAGCCAATCGCTAAGCATTAGCAGGGTTGAGCGGGGTGACCCCGTCATGAGGGCGGGTAGGTCTCATTGGCTGCAAAAAACCTGACTCGTTTTATGTATGCGACTCCTTTTCCTGTTCACTTTTTTTTTCCCCATACCCCACTGGTAAACATTCTGGGCTCCTTTCCCCAATAGTTGTTTACAGCTGAGAGACAGTCTTTTTTATACAGAAACCTTCCTTGTATTTGGGAAAAATTAGGAATAGTTAGATCAGGAATTTAGTTTGATTTATTAGAAAGACTTGAAAAGAAAAGTGCTACCCCAAGGGGTGGGGCGGAGACGGGGGTGGGGAGGGGGAACGGGGGGGATGGGCGCCATCTCCTCCCCCTGAACTCCCATAAAACAAATTTTTTTCCTTTGTGGCCAGCAGCTCGCCGGGGGAATTTTCCTTTGGGTTTGATTTTATTTGGAGCCTGTGTTTCATTTTTTGCCCAAACCCCCCTTGTAGTAAATTGGGTTAAGTATTTTATAGTAACTTGCCCCTGTTTTCAGTGGTGCCAAAACTGCCCTTTATCAAATCCTAAAACGTTAAATAGTTCTATTGCATCGGCATTCAGTTTGGTGCAAATCGTGCATTTTTAGATAGTTTGTTGAAAAATAAATTTTCCCTGTCTACTGGGAGTTGTAAATTCGGGGACTGAAGGAAAAACATGTTGATTTTGTTTTCGGGTTCTTCCCCAGCCCGCATTTCCAGATATTTGATGAAACAATTTTTTTTAAAAATCCTAGTTGGGGGGGTTTGGGGGAAATTAAGGGAAATTTAAGAATCTGTGTTTTGCCGTCTTTGCGTACGTTTCTCAAAAAAAGACTGTGAAAAACTCTTCTTTCCCTTTTAAAATTTTATTTTTCAAAATGGGGGGGAAATGAGGGGGGTAAGCGAGCAAAGGGGGGTTGTGGGGACAGGAGTTAGAGGTACGAGAAAGGGCTCCTTCCAGTGTGGCGACAACACGCAAGCCAGGGATCATCGGTTGAGGACGTCGGGCCTGTCATCCTGGGTCGGTCCCTGTGTCTCGTAGCGTCCCCCAATTTTTTCCGGGGTTAAGAACCGCATCCGCAGTTTTTCCTAATCCCCCCAGTACGGCCCAAATGTTTCATATTTCACCCTTTCCAACATAAGGGAAAGGAGTCAAATGTCAACTATGTACCCAATGGGATAATCCTTTTTGAAGCCTCTTGTGAACAATGGGGTTTGGGGGTCAGAAGGCATTTAAAAAGATAAAAAGGGCCCCAAAGGGATGTTTTATTTGCTCAAAGCCCAATCCTTCATAAAGAAGAGAAGGAACCCATTCAACAAAAAATCCGGGGGGTCGGCAAACCTTGCATCCCTTGGCTTGTACCCACCAGCCCCGGGGTTGTAGAATGTCAGGAGAGGAAGTCACCTGGTGCTGATGATGAATTGCGGACTAATTGTTTTGCCATGTTCATGACGGGACGAGGAGGAAGACGATGGGATACTGTCGTATGGGTCCCCCTCAAAAAGGGGAGGGCGGTTGCAAAAAGCCCCGTGATCAGCGGTGGCAGCAGAAATACCACCCCTGCTTACGCCAGATCCCCTCAGTTTGCCTTTTGACCTCAATGCTCATTTGCCATAAAAGCATCGGGAAAGGGAAAGGGTTTTAAAACCACCAACATGTTTTTGTCACATGCGCGAATGCAGAGTTGAAATTGGGGGGCCAATGGCGAAAAAAAGGCCCACTGGTCTGGGGTTCCAACCCCTTTCACACCTTTTTGCCTCCCCTCCTCCTCCTGTAATCCCAAAACCTGCGTTCCTAGTTCCCCTGCTCTCAGAGTCATAGCAAGGACAGCCTCTGCTTCAGCCTCCCCATCGCCCCGAACCACCACCAGCCAGAAGACACAGCCTACCCCTTCTTTACACCCGTTTCCTCACGCCCTACGCGGCCAGCAGTAGTCAGTCTTTGTTACCCCGGGTTTTGGGGGGGGGAGAAGAAACACTTTAACCCAAAACCTCCCAAAACCAAAAGCCTGAATGTCGGCTTGCCAGGCTTTTGGCCTTGGAAATGTTTCCTTTCCCTTGGTGGACACGAGGGGTTTGCCCGTCATGCCAAATTTCCTGCCCAAAAAAACCCGAGCCGAGCAGGATTTCTTTTCCTGAATGGCCCTGCCCGCCCCGGTCAGCCACGAGTCATCTAAAATCTGCATGAAAAAATCTTTAGATTTTTAGTTCACTGTTTTTGATCCCAAAAATGCTGTTCCACTCCCCGGGTTCAAAAGGGATTCAAGCATGTGGCCCACTCTTGTTAACTTCCAAAGCAAATTAGACTTTTCATTGGGACAACCGACTCCATTTCCAGAGAAAAAATAAAAAAAGGGACCAACTTTGAAAGCAACTCACTGATTAGCAAACTGTGGAGTGGGTGGGGTGAAAAACCCCAAAAACCATTCCTTCCCCAATAATTCAAGCAATATGTGCCAAATCAAATTATAGTTTCAAAAAAAAAATTTCTGAAAAAACAATGCGAACCTGGGTGCCATGGTTGGTTGGATATTTTTATATATATATTATATATATATATTTATTATATATATACACATTTTAAAACCATGGCCCCCAACGGTTTTAAAAAGGGGTATTCTTTCGGAAAACCTAAGAAGCATTTTTGCATCTTAATACATGAAAAAAAAAAACCTTTGGGGCCTTTTTTATTTTTTCTTGGATTATGGAGGTCGGGTTTCCCCCAAAGAAAGTCTGAATTTTACTCTATGAGAGGTAAAAATAGAGTGGACCCCCCGACTTGGATTCCCTTGTAAGCCGGGGTGGCAAAGATTTTTTTATCAAAAATGTGAAATAAGAATCTAAATTTTTTTTTTATTATTATAGATAGCATAAATGATTTTTAAGGGTTTCCATGTATTGAATTGCCCCTTTTTGCAGGGGTGCCCCTGGTTTTGGAATGGTGTATATATATATATATATATATTTATATTATTATTATTTTATATTTAAATATATATAATAATAATTATTATATATATATATATACTGCAAAAAAAGCTAGTGGGGACCCAGGTTTTACTTGTGTTTTTCAGAAATGTTTTTTTGTGCAGAACTATAGTTGTATTGGCACATATTTTTTTAAAATTTTCAGATTGAGGAAAGGATGCCCCATTTTGGCTCTTGCACCCCCCCCCCACCCCCCACAATTGTTTTTTCAGTGCAGTATGGTGCAGGTTAGTGCCTTTTTTTCTTTTTTCTCCTGGTTTATGGAGGTCATTTGGGCCCCAATGAGAAGTTGAATTTGCTTTAGTGAGAGGAAAGATAGAGTGGGACCCCCCCCCTTGAGATCCCGTTGAAAGCGGGGGGCAAAAGCTTTTTTTTGTCAAAACATTGAACTAAAAATCTCAAAGTTTTTTTTTCAGTATTATAGATGCATAAATGCTTTTTTAGAGGTTTCCATGTTCAAAAACCCTGAGCGTTGTCTGCATCTGTGTCCCCCAAACCCCACCTGACCACCGAAAATTTAGACTAGTAAGCCGGTAAGGCCGCTATATCGGACAGCTCCGGGTTTGGCTGAGTGGATGTCTTGGTGGTGAGGGGGGCTCTAGTCGGGCGTTTAAAAACAAAAGGGATGGTGCAGGGTTTTTCCCCCAAGGCCAGGGTAGCCCCCCGGCCAGAGAAACCAGGCCGTGTTAAAATTTTTAATTTGTCTTGGAGACTGTAAAAAACAGGGTCAAGAGTGTGGAGGGCAAGAGATGAGCGGTGGCTGGGTGACAAAAAACTGGTGCCCGGCAAGGTGGTGGCGATAACGAACAAAAACGCTCGTCGCCTTTAAAATCGGTTTGTGGAGGGGCATCCCTTGCCCGCAAGTATAAACATCGTCCCCAAAATTTTTTTAAAAAGTCCTGGGTTGGGCGCCTGCTGAGGGGGGCTCGAGGTTTAGTTCACACTTCGCCTTGCACCCTGCTTCATTCCGGCTGGCTGTTTATGCTCTTTTGGCCTCCCCGTCAAATTTTCATTTTGACGTGGGAACACGTGGGAAATTTCCCCCCTCCCCATGCTCCCGTAATGTGGCAGCAGTGCAATGCCATTCGCAATTGAAGGGTGCATGGCCTGAAAGCAGCGGTGCGGACCCCGGGGTGTTGAGCCCCGAGAGTGGGGAGGTGAAAGAGTTGCAATCCTTCAGTTTTGAAGAAGCCCCCAAAATGGTCGTGCGGACATGCCCTTTTCAGCATAAGACTGTGTGATCTAGTTTTGGACCAAATGTTGGACACTCTGAAAAGCGGTCCCCCAGCGACGGGGAGGAGGCGGAAAAGATTTTTGGGCCGAGCCTTTCTCCGTCGAATCCGAAGGCCGACGTTTTCAAATTTATTAGTATTCGTTAGGCGGTGGGTTTGGGGGGTTTAGGGTGGTGAAGGGGCGCCTCAGTCTCAGGGTAATATCTGAGGGGAAGTAGGGTTTTTGTGTGTGAGGAGGAGGATGAGACGTGGTGGCACCGACGGTACAAGTCCCTGCTTGGAAAGAGGTTGGCCGGATTTGAGCCAGGGGGAAGACGAGGAAAATCTTTTTTAGGCCCCTCAACTGGAGGGGTTTGGGGAAATCAAGGTCATTCTCACTGAGTGTTGGATGCTCCCTTTCCCAAAAAATGATCCTCGCCTTAAAGGGCCTCAAAATGAACAACGATTGGGGGGCCATCCCCTCAATCCCCGTTATACGCG
>JAODAL010077917.1:0-13103 GCA_025379985.1 Phyllomedusa bahiana
TTGTACATGGGGCTTTATTATAGTGTTATATTCTTGTAAAAGGGGGCAGTTTATGTAGTTTTTTTTGTAATAGGGGGCAAGTTTATAGTAGTTATTTTCTTGTACTTGGAGCGTATTTATATTTTATTTTTTCTTGTCTTTGGGCAGTATTAAGTATTATATTCTTGTACATGGGGCATTATATATTAGTTATATTCTTGTACTAGGGGGCAGTATTTTTAGTTTATATTCTTGTACATAGTGGGCAGTATTTATAGTAGTTATATTTGTACATAGGAGCATTATTATAGTAGTTATATTCTTGTACATAGGAGCAGTATTATAGTAGTTATATTCTTGTACATAAGGAACAGTATTATAGTAGTTATATTCTTTTACATAGTGGGCAGTATCATAGTAGTTATATTCTTGTACATGGGGACAGTATTATAGTAGTTATATTCTTGTACATGGGGGCAGTATTATAGTATTTATGTTCTTGTACATAGGGGGCAGTATTATAGTATTTTATATTCTTGTACACAGGGGGCAGTATTATAGTAGTTATATTCTTGTACATAGAAGGCAGTATTATAGTAGTTATATTCTTGTACATAGTACATAGTATTTATACTTTTCTACATGTGAGGCAGTGTTGTAAGGACTTTGGGCTTCATTTTCCATTAGTGATGCACCATTTTTTTTGGAGTATTTTTTGTACCAAAAAGCGTTTGACGCCCTATTCTCTATATAAATGAACTGTAGTGACCAAAACTAGGTGTATTATATGCCAGACATGAAAAATTTCAAAGCTCCTAATGTAGGCGCATCAAATATACTAGCAATGATATACACTCACCGGCCACTTTATTAGGTACACCTGTCCAACTGCTCGTTAACACTTAATTCTAATAAAGCAATCACATGGCGGCAACTCAGTGCATTTAGCATGAAAGACATGGTCAAGACAATCTCCTGCAGTTCAAACTGAGCATCAGTATGGGGAAGAAAGGTGATTTGAGTGCCTTTGAACGGGGCATGGTTGTTGGTGCCAGAAGGGCTGGTCTGAGTATTTAAGAAACTGCTGATCTCCTGGGATTTTCACGCACAACCATCTCTAGGGTTTACAGAGAATGGTCCGAAAAAGAAAAAAAATCCAGTGAGCGGCACTCCTGTGGGCGGAAATGCAGAGATGCCAGAGGTCAAAGGAGAATGGGCAGACTGGTTCGAGTGATAGAAGGCAACAGTGACTCAAATAGCTACCCGTTACAACCAAGGTAGGCAGAAGAGCATCTCTGAACGCACAGTACGGCGAACTTTGAGGCAGATGCGCTACAGCAGCAGAAGACCACACCGGTCAGACCGGAAACTGAGGCTCCAATTTGCCCAAGCTCATCGAAATTGGAAGTTGAAGATTGGAAAAAAAAGTTGCCTGGTCTGTTGAGTCTCGCTTTCTGCTGCGGACATTTTGGATGGTAGGGTCAGAATTTGGCGCCCAAAAACATGAAAGCAGGATCCATCCTGCCTTGTATCAACGGTTCAGGGTGGTGGTGGTTTGGGGTCATGGGGGTGGGGAAAATTTTCTTGGCACTCTTTGGGCCCTTGGTACCAATTGAGCATCGTTGCAACGCCACAGCCTACCCGAGTATTGTTTCTGACCATGTCCATCCCTTTATGACCACAAAGTACCCAAAAATCTGATGGCTACTTTCAGCAGGATTAATGCCCATGTATAAAGCTGGAATCATCTCCCGACTGGTTTCTTGAACATGACAATGAGTTCACTGTACTCAAATTTGGGCCTCCACAGTCACCAGGTCTCAATCCCATGGAGCATCTTTGGGTTGTGGTGGAACGGGAGATTCGCATCATGGATGTGCAGCCCACAAATCTTTCGCAACTGTGTGATGCCCTCATGTCAATATGGACCAAAATCTCTGAGGAATGCTTCCAGCACCTTGTTGGAATCTTTTGCCACGAAGAATTGAGGCAGTTCTGAAGGAAAAAGGGGGTCCAACCCGTTACTTGCATGGTGTACCTAATAAAGTGGCCGGTGAGTGTATTATGCGCATACATTTTGCTATGCATTTAGATTTGGTGCATCAATTTTTCTATAGCAGGCGCCAAATTTTTGACAGGTTCATTCACCCAGGCGCCCCATACAACTTAAAACTGGCGGCGCCTCTTTTCTGACGTGTCGCCCTAAATTCTCTTGTATAGTTTTGGAGTTGTGGAGTTGAAGCTGTTGTGTTGTATTTTGGTTCACTTCCACACTGGTAGTCACATTAGGTCTTATTAATCATGCTCTGCGTCTCTGTTTCCAGATGTGCTGTTTCCGTCCTCTGACAGTGAAGAGCGCTTCTCTATGAGGTGTCAGTGTTTGCCCTTTGATCGCGGTGCGTATATCTATCCATCACTTCACTGCGCAATGTTTGGCGTTATTTTTTATAGTAAGTTGTACACGGCCGGTGAAATGTTTTCATTCAGGAGCTGCAGAGCCGTCTGGGAACCGTCACAGACCGGTCACATGGTCAGGGATGGATGAGATGTTGGTGCAATTGTTGATGTGGGTGAAAGATTCTCTCATTCAGAAACTTCTGAAAACAGAGAGATAAGATCAGGACTGAGGTGAGATGGAAACTGCAGCTTTAAGTGTGTTTGGTCTTAAGATGAGATGAGGAAATTCCCAATCATAGATGACACCAACATCATTTTGCTTCAGGTCTGCAGCCCCCAGTGGGGTAAATGCACCAATCGGCCACATGTTTTGCGTGGGTTCCTTTCATTCCACCAAAACATTCCTGACCCATCAAGGGCTGGAGTCCATTAGATCTCCTAAGTGTCCTATGCTACCTGCACCAAGACGTTAGGAGCAGATCCTGTAAGTTGGTCACTGTGGCCTCCATGGATGGGACTTGTTCTCCAGCTCATCCCACGGATGCTAGATTGGATGGAGATCTGGGAAATCCGGAGGCTGAGCCATGACCTTGATCTCTTTGTCATGTCAGTGCTGCCCTGGGGGGCATTATTCTGCTGATAGGGGTCCCTGCCATTATCCTTCTCCCATGAAGGAGGGACTAGGTCTGTACAATGTTAGGTAGGTCGTATGTGTCACAGTAACATCCACATGTTGCCAGGACTCCCCAGCAGGACATTGCCAATCATACTGCCTCCACCATGTTGTCTTCTTCCCATAATGCATCTTGAACCCCTCTTCTCCAGGTAAATGACACACCCGTCCGTCTACATAATGTAAGAACCCCCAGCAGAACACTGTGAATTAAACCGCCTCCGCCATCTTGTTTTCTTCCCATTATGTATCCCGGTACCATCTCTTCTCCAGATAAGTGACGCAATCGGCCGTACACATGATGCCAGGACCCTTGAGCAGAACATTGCCAGTCACACTGCCTCTGCAAACTTGATTTCTTCCCATAATGCATCCCGGTACCATCTCTTCTCCAGGTAAATAATGAACATGGCCTTCCACATGATGCCAGGACCCCACAGCAGAACACTCCATTACACTGCCTCCGCCATCTTGTCTTCTTCCCATAGTGCATCCTGATGCTATCTCATCTCCAGGTAAGTGACAGACCAGACTGTTCACATGATGCCGGGACCCTACAGTAGAGCACTGCCCCTCACACTGCCTCCACGGTCTTGTCTTCTTCCCATAATGCACCATGCTGCCACCTCTAAACCAGGTAAGTAACACACCTGACTGTCCACATGATGTCAGGACCCTACAGTAGAGCACTGCCCCTCACACTGTCTTGGGCCTCTTATCTTCTTCCTATAATGCACCGTTGCCCCTTTTAAAACAGGTAAGTGACTCACCTGGCCGTCCACATAATGGTAAACATCATCCATCAGAACAGGTGCCTTCATCCATTGTAGGCATATTTCATATTTGGTAAAGGACAGCGGTCAGCATGGGCTCTACGACTGATCTGCAGCTCCGGGCCCCCATACACAGCAAGTTGCAATGCCTGGTGGGATGTGACATGTTTCTATCATAGCCAGCAGGAAATTTTTTAGCAATTTCTGCTTCTGTAGCTCTTCTGTGGGATCAGACCAGGTGGACTACCCTTTACCCTAACACATTTCAGCAAGCCTGTCCCCGGTCACTGGTCATCCTTCCTCAGAGAGATTTGGTAATTAATAACCACTACACACCAGGAACCCCGCACAGACCTGTCGTTCTGGAGACCTCACCATTTGGCCTTGTCAGAGTCAACTCGATCCAACTTATCAACCTCAAGAACTGTTTACATGCTGCTACCAAATCCCCTGACAGGGGCAACTGCAACCACATAATCAATGTAATTCACAGATTAGTGGTTCTTGATTGGTAAATATTGTACATTTTTTGGAGGCCTTGTACAGAGGACACTGCATGCTACCATCTGGGGCCTCCATGAGCATCACGAATAGAAAATACCTGTTAATACAGAGGCATGCGGAGGTTTTGTACGGGTGTCTAGCAATCATGAGGCCCTGTATAGAAAATATGGAAAAACCATGGAGGAATAATACAATCATCTATGTGGATTCTCAAGATAAGTTCACTCAGGCTCTTGTACATAGTTTCATGGGTCCAGTGGGGTTGCTGGGATCCACCAGTGGACTTGATTCTTGGGGCCCACCAGTGGAGTTGATTCTTGGGGCCCACCAGTGTAGTTGATTCTTGGGGTCCACCAGTGGAGGTGATTCTAGGGCCCACCAGTGGAGTTGATTCTTGGGCCCACCAGTGGAGTTGATTCTTGGGGTCACCAGTGGAGATGAATTTTGGGGCCACCAGTGGAGATGATTCTTGGAGCCCACCAGTGGAGATGATTCTTGGGGTCACCAGTGGAGTTGATTCTTGGGGTCACCCGGGGGGTTGATTCTTGGGGCCACCAGTGGAGTTGATTCTTGGGCCCACCAGTGGAGTTGATTATAGGGGCCCACCAGTGGAAGTGATTCTTGGGTCCACCAGTGGAGTTGATTCTTGGATCCACCAGAGGAGTTGATTCTTGGGTCCACCAGTGGAGTTGATTTTTGGGGTCACCAATGGAGCTGATTATTGGAGTCCAGCAGTGGCGATGATTCTTGCGGTCCACCAGTGGTGTTGATACTTGGGGCCCACCAGTGGAGTTGATTCTTGGGGCCACCAGTGGTGATGATTCTTGGGGCCCACCAGTGGCATTTATTCTTGGGGCCAACAAGTGGAGTTGATTCTTGGGGTCCAGTTGGGTCTTGAGGACCACCAGTAGTGTTGAAAGTTGGGAACCACCAGTCAAGTTAATTCCTGGGGCCCACCAATGGAAAGGATTCATGGGGCCCACCAGTGAAGTTGATTCTTGGAGTCCACCAGTGGAGATGAATCTTGGTTTCCACCAGTGGAGATGATTTTTGGGGCCCACTAGTGGAGTTGATTCTTGGGCCCATTCTACAACTACTGTACAAGACTACATATAATGCACGTGACTTTTGCACTCTCCCTCTTGTTTTCTGCCTCTTCATCCATGAAAGGGGCCCTCCATGCACAGGGGCCCATCAGGGGTTTCCCCTACTCCCATATGGGCCGGTCCGAGCCTGCATTGGTTCATACATTGGTCAAAGGCAGAATGGTTCTTGTTGTCAGAGGGGAGGGTAAGCTGCACAGGAGGCAGTATCCAATGTGACTCAGGCCATTGAGTGTCTGCTGTGATGCTGCAGTGAATGTGATTTCCCCACAGCTGTTCTTTCTCACAGCAAAAGTAAGACCGGGCTAAGAAGTATTGCACATGCTATCAGATCTGCAGGCCTCATGTTATAGAGATGAGCAGATTAATATGTAGATTTGGGGGTAAAAATGTAGAAGAATTTGTAATCCATTCATTTTAACTTCTGCTTATTCTGGATTAAGAAGTCCGGCAGGCAGGTTTATCAGTGATAGCCTTCCATGGATGTGTGTATACAGAGCTAGCTGTTAATCACTGGTAACCCCGCCCATTGGACTCCTTAACCCAAAATAAGCAGAAATGTAAATGAATAAATTACAAATTCTACTAAACATTTTCCCACAAAATCATATCAATCCGCTCATCTCTTCCTGCACTATAGCATGGTGCCCACAGATCAGAAAGCAGGTTCAATCAGGGCCATCTCATCTATTGGGCACACTTGGCAGATGTCCGGGGGCCTCACAAGCATAAGGGCCCCAGGAGGGGAATGTACATCCTAGAAATTTATGACCTATGCCCTGGATCCCTGAGTTGTTGCTGCTTATTTACTTGTTTGTGTGTTCTTAGAACATGCAAATAGTTAAAAACCAATGTGGAGCAGGGAGCCATTGGCACCCTACCCTGCCAACTAGTCTTGTAGGCTGCAGGTTGCCTACAAGCTGTCAGTGAGGTGTCCCAATGTTGGTAGCATGGTGGGCTCCAAGAATCAACTCCACTGGTGGACCCCAAGAATCATCTACACTGGTGGCTGCAAGAATCAACTCCACTGGTGGACCCCAAGAATCAGCTCCACTAGTGGGCCCCAAGAATCATCTGCACTGGTGGCTTCAAGAATCAACTCTTCTGGTGGACCCCAAGAATCATCTCCACTGGTGGCTGCAAGAATCAACTCCACTGGTGGCTGCAAGAATCAACTTCACTGGTGGCCCCAAGAATCAATTCCACTGGTGGCCCCAAGAATCATCTCCACTGGTGGCTCCAAGAATCAATTCCACTGGTGGCCCCAAGAATCAATTCCACTGGTGAGCTTGGGGGTTATTTGAGGCACGATCTCATCTGTTGTCATGTTCGGGTAAGGCTAGAGCCATGACCTGGGGATGTCATGTATATGGGCAGGGTCCACTGCAATGCTTTACCTAGGAGCTCATGATGCTATTAAGATGGCCTACGTTCAATGCAACAAGTTTCCTTTAAAGGGAGGCTGGCATTATGGGGGTAGGAGTGAGTGAAGACCTAAATGGGTGGTCTCAGGGGCAAGGACGAGAGAAGATGGAATAGGAACAGGTACAATTTTCTAGGGGACTACAGACTAAGAAGAGCCGTCCTCCCTCTGTGGATTTTCATTGTTAGTCTTGGGGTAGCGTTGGGGTACCCTTGGGGGTATTGCCTGTATTGTTTACAGCAGCATGAGGGGGGGGATGCTCAAAGTTGGAGTCAAAGGTTTGGTTTTTTGGTGGAAAATGCCCCAATGGTGGTGGCTGGAATACCTGTGGTTGGTGGTGGAGTGAGCCCAGTTAATTAGCAGCAGGCGCCTCTCAGCCATTGCTCATCAGCTAGGGATAATTAGCTAGTTGTTGGCTCGGGATATGGGGTTTTGAGAACCTTCCTCACACATTTAGGGCGACATGTATGAATTCGAATGCGTACTTTTTTTTTACTTGGCACCGACACTCCAGTTCTAAATAGATATAGAAGAGTGTAGAATACGACGGTATGAAGATTTTTGGCGCATTACATAAAGCTTTAATGCGCAAACTTGTAGCTAGGGTAATGCGCAAACTTTGTATGGGCATAGAGTGTAATGCGCCTAAACTTGGCGCACTAAGCTCTATGTAATGCGCCAAAAATCTGTCGTATTCTACACTCTCAGAATCTCATAATCCGAGCATTGAAACATTAAGAGGTGACATGTATGAATTCGAATGCGTACTTTTTTTTTACTTGGCGCCGACACCACAGTTCTAAATAGATATAGAAGAGTGTAGAATACGACAGATTTTTGGCGCATTACATAGAGCTTAGTGCGCCAAGTTTGGCGCATTACACTCTATGCCCATACAAAGTTTGGCGCATTAAGCTCTATGTAATGCGCCAAAAATGGTCATCCTGTCGTATTCTACAGTCTGCTATGTCTAGTGAGAACTGGAGTGTCGGCGCCAAGTTAAAAAAAAGTATGCATTCGAATTCATACATGTCGCCCTCAGTATTTGGGATACATATGTGGCTGTGGCCAATTCAATCCAAACAAGGTGTCCTATTTTTATGGGGTCTGAAGGCTTGAATTGACCAGAGCTCATTGACGTCACCGCCATCATACTACATAGAGTATATTAGGGAATTACATGTAATACAATACCCTCATATAGAAGATTGTTAGCTTATCCCCCAGTGGTGGAGGGTATGTGTTACTATAAGGGGGTCACTGTATGGTTTCTGGTTAGACATTTGGATAAACACGGCTCTTTGTCTGCAGAGCAGCACGTGACCCGTCTGTGACGCCCCCTCCTCGGCCGCCACTGTTGTGTCTTGGATGAAGGAGACACAAACCTCATTATGCCAATCCTTATGTTATCAAGTGGCATCTGCTGTGGTCATATCAGGAGGCAAAGAGTGAGAAGAAGTGATTCTGGACTGGCTTCCAGTGTTGAAACAACTCTATGTGCAAAGTCAGGAATAGTCCAGACTGAAGGGCAGAGAGCGAAAGACACAACAGATGGCAGTGCCAGGAGGGGGGTGCTGCGCTCTGTAGTGGGTAAGGTCACTCTCTGTCTAACTTACAGAACAGTTACATTAGTTATATTAAAATGATACAATGCTTTACTTAAAGTGATACTGCCCTGTGCTGCCGAGTGCTACAAATGTTACAGATATTCATTCTTATATATCGTCTTATCAACTCTCTGTACCTGACACTATCGCTTCAATGTCTACAAGGAGTGCTGCCCTTCGAATCTGGGTTAAAGTCAAATTTGACCCAAACCCTTCCAAATCAATTTTTGGTGAAAATTTCAGCTATAACTCTAACTCAAAGTGTTGCCTGAATAGGGCCTTGTTCAGTTTAATACTTGTTTGACCAAACTTGAGAAAAAATGTGGGTTCAGGATGCCCTAAAACTAATATTTGTTTTTAACCCTATCCTTAGTGTCAGACTGGGTGTCTGGGGCCCATCAGTGGAGTTGATTCTTGGGGCCACCAGTGGAGTTGATTCTGAGGGCCCACCAGTAGAGATGGTTCTTGGGGCCACCACTGGAGGTGCTTCTGGAGGCCCACTAGTAAAGTTGATCCTTGAGGTCACCAGAGGAGATGATACCTGGGGTCCACCCGTGGAGTTGATACTTGGGGCCCATTAATGGAGTCGTTTCTTGAGGCCCACCAATGTAGTTGATACTTAGAGCCCTCCAGTAGAGTTGATTCTTGAAGACCATTAGTGGAGTTAAATTTTGGGGCCCACTAGTGAAGAAGATTTTTGATGTTCACCAGTAGAGTTGATGCTTGGGGCCCTCCAGTGGACCTGATAATTAATACCCACCAGGGGAGTTGACTCTTGGGGATCACCAGTGGAGATGATGCTTGTGGCCCACCAGTGGAATTAATTTTTGGGACCCACCAGTGCTGTTGATACTAGGAGGTCACCTCCGGAGTTGATACATGGGGCCCACAAGTGGAGTTGATACATGGGGCCCAAAAGTGGAGTTAATTCTTGAGACCCATCAATAGAGTTGATTCTTGGGACCCTCGTAGTGGAGCTGATTCTTGGGGTCATCAGTAGAGTGGATTCTTGGGGCCACAAGTGGAGTTGATAGTAGAAGGCCACCTATGGAAGTGATACATGGGCCCGCCAGTGAAGTTGATTCTTGGACCCCATCAGTAGAGTTGATTCTTGGACCCCAGTAGTGGAGCTGATTCTTGGCGCTCATCACTGGAGATGGCCACCTTTAGTTTGGACACAAGATGAGACATGGTTGGACATATAGGATCAGCCTGGTGTACTGCAGCACATTTTCGCACAGATGATACAGCTAGGTCTGTAGATCCTGTTCAATTGTAGGTTGCCAAAGCCACTGGCCCAGCTGGCTCCATAGAAGCTTCATTGACTTAAAGGGGTTTTGCCAGGATGTGAGTTACTTACCTCCTTATCAGCACGGGAGTAGAATATAAACAAATCTCGCTGAGTCATGAAGGCTGCAGGAGAGAGATGGAGAGGGTGAGCAGAGAGTGAGGAATAAGGGAGCGTCTCAAAACTTAACTCAAACAATAACTTTACAACAGTTGATTCTCTATACAGCAAGACACAGCCTCATACACTGCACTTTCTCCCCAGCCCCTTGAAGCTCATTCATTTTCCCTGTCATCAGATAAGAAGTGTTTCACGCAAGCGCGGCCAGATCAGCTCCTCTGGTCGTGTCTAATGCAAACTTTCAGGTAACTAAGGGGGATTGAGAAATGCTGTAGCTCTCAGAGTCTTCACTTTTTGTGATCACATATAATTAGAAAAGTGATTAAATACCCATTTTGGAGGATCCCACGTCAACATTACATCGTGGCAAAACCCCTTTAATGTCTGAACAGGCAGGACAAAGAAGTTCTGCTATCTGGTGCAGACACTCCCAGAAATCACTTGCTGTCTGTGGGGAGCATTATCCTGCAGGTTGGAAGACATGAGAGGCGACACACATGGCTGCAGGACGTCCTGCACATATCGCTGTTAGTGTCCCTCATATCACTACTAGGGAGGACAGACTGTCATAGGCGCTTCCTCCAGCAGTTGGGGCAGTTGCTTCACAGCCATGGCAGGACTAAAGTACTCACCATGAGGCCTCCATACTCCAACCTGAACCGTCACCAGATCCCAAACAGTACCTGGAGTTGCTGCTATAGATATGGTTTTAGTCCTTAGTCCAGGTTTCTCATTAACAACCCCACTGCAAATGAAGGTGACCATGGCTGGCCGTCAACAGCAGGATACATAATTGGGGCCATGACACCAATTTTCCTTCCGCTGAGCACCTGGAAACAGTCTGGGTAGAGACAGGGAGGTAATGAGGGGGTCACCTTTGCAGCAGGGTGAAGCTACAGGAGGGGGACAGAGGTAGCAGTTGTTACCAGGCTCTGGATCCTGAGTGGGCCTAAAGGCCTTTCTGCAACTTAGGAAGATAGTCGGTGGTGGCCCTTTTATAGATTTTGCATTGGGGCCCTGGAGCTTTAACTATGCCTCTGTATCTGGATGATGGACAAAGAAAACTATAGGAGCTGCTCCACTTGTGTCTGTCTGTGCTGTCCGGAGCCTGTTCGCCCTCATGTAACCACTACTCCCAGCCCTTCCTAACAGCTTGGTCAGAACGCCCTGGACGATGACCATTCTTCTAAGTGACCACCCTGCTTCTCAGTCCAACAATGCTCTCCCTCTCAAAGCTTGGGTAAAATGTTTTGGTGTGCATCATAGAGGCAGGTCTAGCAGTCACTCATCCCCCACCAGGAGGTGCACTACCTGAAAGAAGCCTCTGAGAGCCTTTCTGCAGGGCAGCAGAGGAAGCACTTTCACACCCCCTTAGAGTAACATTCAACAGACCCCACGTCTAATCATTTCCAAATCTGCTTAAGACATAACTGGTGCCAATAACTGCAGGAATCTGATATTTCTATCTGAAAGTGATATTTTTTGTATCAATGGGTGTATTCAAGGACATTTCTCAGTCCATCTGTCCCCTCTTCTACTGTCTGTAGGTTATCTGCACAGCCAGCAGCTCCACAGTAACACTGCAGCTGCTTCTACAATCAGAAAACAGCAGAATTGTGCCTCGGTGCCTAATGCTCCTGCGTGTAAACATGCTGCTCTGGATGAGTTCATAGCAGACTGGATTCAACTGTAACAAACCTCCAGCTGTGAGAGGAGAAGAGATCAGTGCTCTGAGTTCATAGAAGACTGTCTAGACCAGGGGTCTCACACTACGACCCTCCAGCTGTTGGGAAACTACAACTCCCATCATGCATTTATATGATCTATAACAGTGGGAATGATGGGACTTGTGGTTTCGCAACAGCTGGAGGGCCGCAGTTTGAGGATGCCTGAGCTAGACTGAAGAACACATAGGTCTGCATAAGAGCTGTGTACACCAATAAGAGAAAATATTTAGTTGACTATTTGCAAAATTCCTCCTTTTTTTGGGATAGATGCTTATGTGAAAAAAAACCCCCTAAAGCTGACCTCCGAGGTCTCTACCTGCAACCGGACAATATGACCAAGGCTGATGTGCGGCTCCTCTGACGTCGGAGTGGAAACACACGTGTCCGTGACATGTAACATGATGAGCGGGCGCGGGCCGTCTGCACACAGCTGGGCCTCTGGAATCTGCTGGTACTAACTAGGTTTCAACACTTTCTCCCATGACAATTTATTGGTGGCGATTTTCCACCTCCAGCTGCCGGCCTCTTGACTTCAGAGGTTGGGACATTTCTATCCGGGCTACTGAACTTGGCGTCAGCACAGAATGTTCCGTGATTCTCATCTTCTACCTTCCCATCGTTAACGCTGAACTCTCACACAGACGACTCTTGTGTGTTTTTACTGTATCTGTTGCTAAGTTTCCCAATTATGTTTAAAAGGAGAAACAATGAAAGTGATAGAAAGGGTAAAAAATAAGCAACTGACTACAAATATCTATCTATCTATCTATCTATCTATCTATCTATCTATCTATCCATATCTATGTTATCTCATCTATGTATTATCTTCCTATCTATCTATTCAACTATCTTCTATCAATCTATCTCATATCTAATCTGATCATCTATCTATCTATCTCAAAATTTCTTTATCTAATCTATTATCTATCTTTTCTTATTCTAAAATTATCTATCTAAACTCCTTTTCTCTCTCTTCTTTCTCTATCTTTCTCATACCTATATATCTATTATTATCTATCTATATTTTACTATCTCTTTCTTTTATTATCTACCTATCTCTTCTATCCATTTATCTATTCTCATATCTAAACTATTTATCTATGTCATTATTATGTATCTTCTATCTATCTATCTATTAATATCCATCTTGTATCTAATTTATAAACTTCTATCTATCTTTTCTTATCTATCCATCAGTATCTATCTCATATTATCTATCTATCTATCATCTTTTCTATCTCATATCTATCTATCTATTTCCTCAAAATCTATTTTATCTATTTTTATCTATCTAAACTATCTATCTATCTAATTTTATCTCTATCTATCTATCTATCTCATCTCTATTTTATCTATTTTCAATCTATCTATCTATCCATCTTGTATCTATTCATTCTATCTATCTATCTTCTATCCTATCCATTCTTGTATCTATCTCATATCTATCTATCTATCTCATATTCTTTTCTATCTTTCTATCTATCCTATTATTTTATCATATGTCCCCAT
>JAODAL010077918.1:0-13103 GCA_025379985.1 Phyllomedusa bahiana
GTCTAGATCCATCTGAACTTCCACTGTTGGGTCAGAAGTTCGGACCTTTCAGCCTCCTTGATGGGGAAGCCTTCTCGTCCACATCATAGTAAACCGAAATGTGCTGGGCAGCCCTCCTAATTGCATAGTAGAGGCATCAATTGGTTGTAGGCCAGCATTGTGCACCATATGTTACTGTAGTTTGGTATCCTTTTTTATATAGCCTTATCTACATGCCGTTGTAATACTCTCAATCATCCTCCTCAGTGAGTGGTTTGTTCAGTATTTTTGCATTTGTGCTGTCTCTGCTGTATTGTATTGTATTGTCTTATGGCTTTTCTGCATGCTGGTGTGGACTGATACTTGTTCAAATATTCAATGTCTATTGGGCAGTTGCCCCCCTAGTAGATGGCTGTGTGAGCTGCTGTTTAGTTATCTGCACCTGATAAACTTCTCCCAGGTAGCACCAGGGCTCATTGCCTCCTACTGGGATTTATTCAATATTAAGCCATTGAGCTATAAGTATGGCCTTATGATTTTAGGTAAGAGTCCCACTTACATTTTCTGTAAATGGCTAGGAAGTCTAGTGCAGGGGCTTGCAAGCCAATGAGGACCCTTGACGTGGTTCTGAGCTTGTGTATATATTGGCCAATGTATCAGCTAATACCGCTACTTGATATTTTTCCAGTACATAGCTTTGTCCTGTAACACTGGGGAGCAGAGTCAGCATTTTATATTGAACACGTCACCGTAATCCTGATATGGAATCAAGTTCCCTTTGTCATTCGGCTTCAGAGCAATTGAGTTGCTCTCAAGCTCTTATCTCCTGCTCTAGTGACCTTGTCTCTAATCTGCTGTCGGTATAAAGAAGGAAAAAGCTACTCCAGTCGCAGCCCTTAGATCAGTGCTGTCATCTGTCTCCTGGTGGCATTTTACTGCTTTCTGCTTTACATAGAGGATCACACTTGGGTCTCCTTTCCAGGCTTAGAAGAAGTTGGTGCAATCATGATCTGACACCTGATCAGCATCTAAGCCTGGATTTGTATGTGGCTGAGAGGACTCTGGGACTTGTGGTGCAGAGCTCCATTTGTGGCTTCTAACTCTTTAATTTCACCTATGATTCCCCAGAGTTCTGACCACCTGTGAGTACTGCAAACCTCAAGAGCTGAGAAGTTCCCTGTTTTCCGCCCAATAACATGACTCCCAAAAATGTCATACAAGTGATGTGACCTGCATCATTCCAATCCTCCAGGTGTCTGTTCTCATGACATGGGCTCTACCTTGGCTCCAATAGTAGGGGAGGTTATTTCATGATCTAGCGGAATGCAGGGTGCACTGTTTGATGTGGCCCCGCATGGACATCCTCATGGTCTGACTCTGCTCCATGCAGGGCTGCCATCAGTCATCTATTAACCGTTTCAGGGCCCCACCCATTACTACTTCATATTTAACATATCAGCGGGCCCCTGACAGGAGAACTGCCCCATTGGCACCCCTGGCTCCATGGTCTACATCACCCATAAGATGCCACTATTCTATACTGTGTGCTATTATTGGACCTCTGTTCTCCATAGCAGATAACTAGATTTCATAATGTCCATATCGGGATCCTACCAATAGTCTTCCACCATTTACTACACTATGGCCCCAATACAGTTAGGAAATGTCAGGAGAGGAGGGAAGTGCTGGATACACCATTGGGGGAGATGTTGAGTTCCTGGCAGATAAAACTTTGCAGATGTAGGACTCCTGCTAATTTGTCCAGACTCCTCAGGTAAATTCATGTTCAAAAGTTTTTTAGGTGATGTTTACTCTTTACCACATTTACCCGGGAACATCAAGACCACAGATTTGCTCCTGTTATTATGGTCTATGGAGAGAAGAACAAATATCTTCAGAAATTCTAAAATAATCCATAGAACTGTTGCTAATGGTCAATTCTGGAGGCTCTGTAGATATATGTAGTCCGCTTACTGCTTCTTCTCTTAGTGTTAGGAGATATTTCTCTATACCAAGAACTCTGCCTATAGGAATGATTTTTGTATGACCAAGGGTGTATGTGATGGGTGCGACTGATTAGATAAAGGGGTCTGACACTCACCCAGGCCTCTGGGGGAGGACAATGACTTAAACAAGGTATATAACTTGTGACAGTGTACATAGAAGTCTCATGGCTAAAGGTCAGTAGGTCTCCTAAGGCTCGGTCTACATCACACACAAACGGTCGGATTTTCTGTGGTTTTAATATTTTGATACTGCTGAAAATCAGACTGAATAACCTACCCATAGACTTTAATACATAAAATTACTTGTAGCCTACATGGGTCTTTTCTGCTTGTTTTCTGGCGCCGGCAGTTTTAGGAACATGCTGTAAAAACACTGTCCAATGGAAAAGTTACTACAGAAGTCTGTGTAAAAAGTCGGGCGCGTCTGGTCAAGTTTTTGACTGAAAAACCGCCCATTGGGTTTAAACAAGGCCTATAGATCCCACCTATTGTGGGTGTGACTATTACCGCCCATTTTGCCCTTTTGTTCACATTGTTTTTCAAAGTGAAGAGGAAGCAGCAAAATGGCACCAAACAATTGTACCACAGTATGGACATTGATGTGAGGAGCCTGAGGAGAGTGTAAATGTATATGGTTGCGTTACTTAAATTTTTATGGGAAGAAAATGTTTTTGAATATTTTTGGGGCCACGTGGTTATTGTTCAGCATGTTTAAATTTTTTGGTACATTTGCATGACATGCGTTTAGCATAGATCTATACGACTACACTTGTACAATATATTTTTTCGAATTGATTTTATACTGAATTAGTGTAATTTTTTTTGTTCGGGTACACATTCAACCTGAGCTCCGGGATAAGAGCAACCAGGGCTACAGTAATAGAATCTTGAAAAACTAGTCGTGGGAGGATGTCTGAGGCTCTGTACCTGAGTGACTGGAGAGTGTATGACACTAGACTACAGGGGATGATCTTTAAGTGAATTTTTTATATTTATATTGGAAAAATATATTTTTGGTGTTTAGAAAATTCTATTTTTATTTGGAGTCAAGACTTGACACATGTCCATTATGTAAGGTCACATCTGCCCATTTTCCACAGAGGCTGCAATTGTGATGTAAGCACAAGCACGTCAACGCTAATGCCTCTAGCGCAAGTGCCACAAAATGTCACCGTGTGGAACTGAGAGAGCTTGGATTTTAATGACTGATGTGCAGGTTAGCATCTTAAAGCTTATTTTCTATTGTCAACAGTTGATATCAAAGTGGTGAAAGTGTTCGTGACGCTACCAGAAGTGGCAACGGTTACTGGAAAAAAGTGGACCCCTCTCTCCCGTCGTCCAAAGATGCCATATCGGAGGCGCTGGCATTCATCCTGCCTCAGAGTGGACTCTGCCAGTAATTAAGATTTTTGTAACAGTTCATTGATTATAATATGCAGCATTATTAATTGATCTTTTTTTCGGTCCATAGGTCATCTGGCAATGTGCACATACCAATGGTGCCATTCCACACAGCAGCATAATGCCAGCAGATGGAGAGGGAAACCAAGTCATTCATGGCTGCTGCAACCACTCAGGAAGCAGAGGGGGGAAGATGACCTTCATGGGTGGAAAAAACTTTGCGATTCTTAGTTCACATGTTTTTGATCAAAAAATGCTTAAGCCGCCCATGAACTTACGTGATCTCAGGTCGGACGGTCCTATGCTATCTTTACCTCTCAATAGAGCCAAATTCAGGCCTCTCATTGGGTCAACCGACCTCCATTATCCAGAGAGAGCAATAAAAAAAAAAAATATATGTGTATATATACACACATATACCGCCGGGCGGAAAACCCATGCAGTGGGGACTGCTGCATGGGTTTTCCATAGAGCACAATTGTGCTCATTTTCGGACGGTTTTTAAGGCGGTCTGAAAAACCGCAAACCGGCCGAAAACCCGTGCCGTGGGGACATGCTCTTATAGATTATACAAATGCATGATGGGAGTTTGTTTCCCAACAGCTGGAGGGCCTCCAGTTTCACACCTGTGGTCTAGACCAAACTCCAATGGACCGAACCTTCTTCCCATCCCCCTGTTGCTCCCTAATCCACCAACCACCCCATCCACAACTAATTTAGCACCAAGCCCCACCTCTCCAACCTATTATACCACAACCTCAATACCTGCCCATTGCTGGTGGTATCACCCATACCTCTCCCAATCCCAACCTGGTACATATTCTACCTCCCATTTTTCACCCAGGAATTTTTTGGGTTCTAAACATTTTTATTAAATTTTTTTATTTTGCTCTTTAATGTTTTTTTAGGTTGTTGGTTAAATGTTTAGTTTGTTACATTTTTACGTTAAATTATATTTTTTATACTTAGAACCTTGGCTTGTTGTTTCTAGGACCATTTATGTATGTAATATAGAATAAGTATGTCTTCTCCTGTAGATTACAACATAGGTAGAGTCCTTTTTTGGTAATTCTCTGCTTCAAAATTTTTAAAATAATGTATTGATAGAATATGGGGCATTAAATTTTGTTTAAAAGAAAAAAAACAAAGACAATAGTAATTGAGATGACCCAAAAATGTTAGTGAACAGCAAGAGACTCTTCAGTAGTTGGGAAGATGTTACGACTAGGGAAAGACAGGAAACCTGGTAAAAGTCAACCATCCGTGCTGGAGAGAGCGAGGATGGATCAGGCGGATTGCCAGTGTGCGGCTCCTTCAGGACTCATGGAGTGGTCAATGAAGGTTTCTCTCACACAAACCGCTGTAGATGGACGGCCTACCACCAATGACAGTGGTGACTCGATAAGAGCAGACTGTCTCCTCTTCCACAACCTGGTGGGTTTCATAGTTCCGTACATAAATATGGAAGACACATGCCGCTTTTATTACTACATCCACAGTTTCAAAGCATCAGGTTCAAGATTACGTAACGTGTGTATCCAAAACGTTCGCATTTCAATAAGGTAGCAATACGATTACCCCCACGACGCGGGATCGGGATCTGTTCTATCACCTGGAATCGTAATTGTGAGGGATGGTGATTGTGTTTCACAAAATGAGCAGGGATTGGTGGTAGAGTCTCCTTACAGCGTATTGTGTTTAGATAAACTATTTTTTATGGCCTGCGTGGTTTGACCCACATAAGTTTGGCCACATGGACATTTTAGTAAATGACGAAGTTGGAAAGACACGTATAATAACCCTTGGTAGGGTAGCGCTGTCCGGTATGTGGATGAGTAAAGAAAGAACCTTTTGGTTACAGATGAGCATTGTGCACAACCTAAACAGGGAAACGTGCCCTTTTTCTGGGTGGATAAAACTGTTTGTCTAGTGGTCGCTTTAAGTGAGCCTACGTCAGCTCTGAGGTCGCGTAAGTTTCTATCGCTCTTGTAACATTGTAATGGGGGGGTTCTGAAAAAAATCTATTTGTGGGTATGAATGGGATAAAATCGACCAATGTTTGCGGATGATCTGAATTTTGGGAGTGAACGGGTGATATTTGAGAACAAGTGGAATACGCTGTGAGGTAGTTTTTCGAAGTGTCCCGGTCGGGGGTAGGGTTATCCGTCAGATGTGTCAAATTTTCTTTAAGTAGTTGTTGGGGATAACCACGTTCTAGGAAGCGGTTAGACATTTCCTGTAATTGTGTGTCTAGTCTCGGGGTACTGAACTATCCGGTTGATACGACTATACTGAGAGCGAGAGCGATTTTTTTTTTTTTTTTTTTTTTTAGTATTGGGTGCATGATTGCTTGTAAAATGAACTAAACTATTCCGATCTGTAGGTTTGTTTTATAGAGATCAGAGGTCAAGTTGCCAAAGGAATCAGAGATAATGGTGGTGTCCAAAAAATTAATCTGATGGGTATCATAGTGTATGGTGAATTGTAAGTCGGGGAGAACCGTATTGATCTGGTGGTGAAAGTCCATCAGAGATGATAAATCTCCCGACCATATACAGAATATATCTATGAACCTTAGTCAGACTATGGCATATTGTGAAAAAAGTGGATTGTTATAAATGATTACGTTCGAAAATGGACATAAAAATATTTGCGTAGGGGGCACAACATTGCTCCCCATAACTGTGCCTTTGCACTGGATATAAAATTGATCACCAAAAAGGAAGAAGTTATGAAGAATCAGTATGTCAAAGCAGAATTGTATCGCTTGTGGTTGGAAATACATGAAGTTGAAGAAATTCTTTTACCGCTGTAAGACCCAGGTTGTGGTCAGTGGAGGTATAAAGACTTGTCACGTCCCAAGTCACTAGGAAATGGGGTACCAAAACAGGGGTAATGGCTCTGATTTTTTTCTAGGAAATTTGTATCCAGGAGAAAGGAGAGGGCTGTATGAACTAGAGGTGTCAATCTTTTCTAGAAAAATGGGAAAGTAGCGAAAGAATAGAATCCGTCGATGCAACTATAGGATGTCCGGGTGGTTTGACTGGGTCTTTGTGGATTTTAGGTAAGATATAGAATACAGGCGTGATGGGATCGTGATTGAGGAAGTCTGCGGTACATGTATCAATAGTACCCAAGGCTAAGTAATGTTGAATCGTATCTTTAATGAGGTTACTGATAGTGATAGTAGGATCTCTGTCCAGTGGTCTGTAAGTCCCTGTCAGCCAGTTGACGTTCTATCTCAGAGATACGTTTTGTCCATAATTGCCCCACCCTTGTCGGCTGGTTTTATTATGATATCAAGCCTACAAAGGTGTCTCGTGCCTGCTGTTCTAGCAATATGATATTTGAACGGTATTTAAGTTGACCATCAGTCATATTTGTCATAAAGGTAGATATGTCCTGTTGTACCAGACTAATAAGTCTCAACGGGATGGGGTGGTGGATTAAAATTTGATTTAAGTCTCAAATTTAAATTAGAGAGAAAAAAAAGGTATTGGAGTAGACTGTGGTACAGTGTCCATCTTGTATGTTATCAAAATGGACTTTCAGTCTTATAGACCGAAAAACGCTGTAAGTCTTCTTCCAAAGTGAATGTCAAAGGGGGATGTTGGACAAAAGGATAAGCCCTTACTCAGGAGTGACCTCTCTGTATGAGTCAAACTGCGTGATGAGATGTTGTAGATAACTGGTAACTCACTTGTGACCTTGTTAGTACACAAGGTGGTGGTGGTGGTGGTCCTCCTCCCCCTACGTACGGGTCGTTTATCTAGGTCCGTCTGGGTCATCTTCCTCTCGTCCTCTCCCTAAAAAAGGTTGTCTAGTCGATGTGGTAGACAGATCACTATCTGACCCTGATAAGATATTGTATCGATTACTACGGTTAAAGGGAGAACGGGAGTAAGATAGGGCTATATCTTGCCACCTATAGACGGTATCATTAAGATAATCTTCGGTGTCACAAAGGAATTTGTTCCTCCTCTTCTGTTCTTTGTTCGTTTTAAATTCGGCGATCGTTTTATTGACTTTATCTTTGAGAGTGGACCACTCTTCTGGTGTCGTTAGCGAACTAAGCTGCTGTTCAATGCTTTCAATCATTTGTGAGGATTCCCTAAGCTTGGTTTGTAGAGTTTCTATTAACAAATTAAGTCGAAGGAGCACTTGTGATCACTCCCAACTGTGATCAAGATGCCGTCATTTTGTCAAACATGAATTAAGATCTAGCAGAAGACTTGTATTGAATTCAATGGGTCTTGGCTTAATTTTTTTTTGTCCAATGTTTGAATTTTTTTAATTTTTTTTTTTAATGGGCAAGCAGTGATTTTATTATACATACCCTGTTGCAAAATCCTACATGTACCTTTTTTTTTATATAATTTTTTTTGGGGGGAAACCATTTTGGTCCTCCCTATTGTGATCCAGATGCCATCATTTTGTGGAACATGTATTAATATCTAGCAGAAGACTTGTATTGAAGCACTCATGTTCCAGTGTCCATGAGATCCTTTCCCTGTTCTATTTCAACTGGTTTTTTGTTCTCTCAACAGAACTAAAGTTCACTTGAATGTTCTGACAAAATTTTTTCCTTTTTTTTTTTCCTTTTATTTATATTTTGGAAATCCTCCTTGTATAAAGCGGCAGGATATTCTGATTTATACAAACTTCTTAGAATTGTTTTTGTGCACATAAGTCTGCAGTCGTACAATCCCACCAGGTTTTTAGTTTTCAAAGTTTTTTTTTTTTCATTTATGCATAAGTAGTTTTACATTTCGGAGTTTGAGTGAAGTCTCTGGTTATTAGTAATTCTTTTGGTAAGGGGTTAATATAGTTCATAATATCCATGTCCGGGCTCCTCTCAGACACTTTACTGACAAATATTTCAAGAACGTTCCTTGGGCTTCAACTAAGATTTTCTTCCACTTGGTTGGAGCTGATATGATCCCTTGTCACCAGCCATCAGGAAAGCTCCTTGTACTTCTCATCACAGCCCCGCACCCCTTACCATGCGAGGATTCAGTAAGACCAACAAAGAGAACAGCTAAAGCCCAGACTTCAAGACTGCAAAGTAGTAACAGCTGTTCTCTATGTATTAATCTCCTGGGCATAGGTGCAGTGTGTGGTGTATATAGCATGTGCCCTGGAGCCAGCTGAGGCCAAGTCTGCCTTCTATCCATAATGCCCCTACTCTTGTGGTGGTGGACTCCAGGGTGTTGCTGTTTTAATGGCAGCATTTCGGCTGGCACCTGACCATTGGAGAGCACATGTACATTCATGGTGACTGGGAAAAGTGACCAATGCAGTTATCTGTTGCATGTGTTGACCTCCCTTGGAGAAAATGTCCATGTATACTGGTGGTGACTAACTTCCCTATTACATTAATGTTGTCTGGTCCCTGTTTATTACAATAGAGGATAAAATATGAATCTATAGTAAGTAATGAATAAGGATTTGACTGACAGCCTGCAAACTTCATACAATGTGATCGATTTCATTGTTAATAAGGTTGAGATGACCCAACTCCATAAAGTCCAAACTAAAAGACCATGTTGATAAAGACAAAAAAAAAAACATGAGGCAGGTACCAATAACCTAGAAAAATGCACAGCAAAAGTATGGAAGAGCTATCCTTCAGCTAGTGGTACAGATGAATCATCCTTTCCCACTTGCTCAGGAACAAGGAGGCATATGTGGGTGTGCCTGGGCATACATCAGGTGGTGACCGGTGAGAATCCTTAAGAGAACACAACTGTGTACTTTTCCACCAACCCAGAAGGAAGTTGTGGGTACACATGGACTGTTTCCCTACTGCTGGCACAGGTGAGAATTGTTTTTGGTGTCTACAACTGCCCTTTCCCACCAGTCCAGGAGCAGGTTGGCATATGTGGGTGCACTTGTGTGAGCTTGGCTGCTACTACAGTTGAGAATCCTTTAGAGAGCACAACTGTACATTCCCACCAGCCCAGTAGTATTTTGGCATACATGTATGCACATGCATTCTCCTCTTGCTGGTAACATGGGTGAGTACTTCAGAAAACACCCTTGTTGCTTTCCCCCCAGCCGACAAGCAAGTTGTCATATGTGGTTACACATGGACTGTTTTCCTGCTGATGGCACAGGCGAGAATACCATTGTCCGTTCCCACCAGCCCTGGAGCAAGTTGGGATGTGTCTACACAAGGGCTATCCTTCAGCTGGTGACACACATGAGCATCCTTCACAGAATACAATCCTACTTTCTCACCAGTTCACTACTAAGTTGGCATACAAGGGTGCACAAAGGCTATCCTTCAGCTGGTGGTACAGGTGAGAATTGTGCCCGATACCTTTTTGAGTTCCTCCCACCCCCATTACATTTCCCATGTTTTATGACCGGTGACTACAAACCTCGAGCTGGAAATTCCTCCATTTCTCCCAATAACATGACTCCCATACCAGTCTTACAAGGGTTGTGACCTGCACAATTTCCAGCCTCCTTCCATGTGCTGGTTCTAATGCAGTAGATGGCAACACATTGTGGTCTCTGCCTCATCTCCAATAGTCAGGGAGGTTGTCATGATCTAGTAGGGTGCACTGCTGCTTGTGGCCCCGCATTGACCTTCTATGATCTATGGCTCTGCTCCATGGTCTAAATCAGACATCCTCACACTGAGTCCCTCCAGCTGTTGGGAAACTACAACTCCCATCATTCCAACTGTTATTATATAAGTGGGAGATGTAGTTTCCAACAGCTGGAGGGCCGCAGTTTGAGGATGCCTGGTCTAAATCACCCATAGGATGCCGTTAGTCCATATTATGTGTGAATATTCAACATCTTCTTTCCATGGCATATTAATAGATTTCATAATGTCCATGCCCAGGCTCCTCAAGAAGTAGTCCACCATTTGCTACACCCAGACCTCAATGTAGTCAGATGAAATAGAACATCTGTGCAGTTATAGGACTCATTCAGTCGTTACATCTCTGGAGCCATGTAGCTGGTAGTGCCGGACCTTCTATAGGTCATGGTTCCTTTGACACGGTTGACCAAATCTGTAATCTTGATAGAATGGCAGTCCTTGTCAAACACCAAAATATTTTCTGGCTTGATACCCGTTTGCACCGCCCCATACCATTCAGAATTCCAGGGCATGGGGCTGCACAGCACATCTCTTTACCATGTTTTCTGGGGCCCATCCTGAAATGGGAACAAAAACAACACTAAAAATTTCCCATAGGAGCAAAGGATAGGGGGAAGTACTTTAAAATAATCCAGGGGACTTCAACTTACATAGAAAATGAGAGGAACAGACACCAGTGCGCCAGTCCGGGGTGTAGGAAAAAGTAGCCCTCTGTCTTGAAGGCAGGCCCAAAAATTCCAATATATTTGGGGGGGATAAGAGGAAGGGACTTTCCCAAAATGCCAGGGGGAACTAAAAATTCTGTTTTTTTTCATGGACGGGAAAGTTGTAATGCCTTTTTGATGTGTTTAGGAGAAAAACATAATAAAACGGGGGCACTCCCAATGGGGGCTTTTTATATTGTCTTTTGGGACAAGGGAAAAATTGTTAAAACTAATCCAAGGACTGTCCTGACCTTTGGCACTCTACCTTTTTACTCAAATTTTGAAAATGTAGGAGGAGAAAGTTACACAAACAAGTTTGTGAAAATACAATAGTATTCAACTACAGTTGTGGTTTTCAACTACATTATTTAAGCTGGTTTTATTTTTAGTATAAAATCATAACATGCAAGCTTTTTCACAGAGAAACTTCTCTGCTTCATCGGGCATATAAAACTAAAGAACATTGCAGCCTAAAAATATTTAAAATACTAAAGCGAGGTCACTTCAGATATGTACAACACCTTTTTAAAAAAGTACGCAGAAAACAGAAAAATTTAAACTATAATAGTAAAATTTTTAAAATTTATTTTCCACCCCCCATGCAATTTTTCTTTTTTTTTGATTCAAAAATTGCATGAGTTTGGACTCCTGTTTATCCCTCCTTATCAAAGAATCAGGATAAACCCTTCTGTTTGAATTTTTCAGTTAACAATTTTGTTTTGTGATTTAAAATCTGTATCTAAGGTGCAGTTTTTCCCTTTTTTTTGTTGTAGCCTATAGGTATATTTTGAATCCTCCCTTTTGGTAAAAGTCAAAAATTTTTCAGTTTTCCTCAAAGTCTTCGATTTCATTTTTGGGTAAAAAGGTGAGAAATTTGGATTTATCAATACTGTGTGGTACTTGGTCATTCAAGAAAGCACATGTATTGTGATTAAATTCTGTAGATCTCTACATGACCCTCAATGTAGAGTCCGTACAGTGTAACCCACCTCACCCCACCAATCCTACTCCCCTTCTCAGCCAGCCACCCATTGCTGCTGTTGACCTCCTATCTGCCAATCCACCGCACCCCCCATTAACAAAATTTTCCCCCCATATTGACAGAACGCCGGGTTGGATTAAATTGTCCACTGCAGCCATTTTATTAAAACAGAAAAAACCTAGGAATCTTGTATTGGAATACTATAAAAAAATAAACCATATCCGTACGAGTCTAAAAACCCATCCAAAAATATACCTGGGGCGGAGGCCCCTTGGACGAAGATTTGGAAACAAAATTTCCGACCCATCCCCCCCACTTTTACACCACAAGCTTGGGGCACAAAAGGCAATAAATGATGATCACGGTTTTCTGGCTCCCAGGGACATCACCTGCAGGAGCCCCACCTTCACCAGACCAAAGCAGAGTACACTTTCACCGATGGAATTGTCCTCTTCATATCCCCCCCACAACAACAAACCCTGGTAAATTTATCCACACACCAGCAACGTGAAGTCCAAACTCTCAGGGGGAAAAGGTAGGATTCCATTCCCGGGGCCAGCGATGTTTCCCCTGAACCCAAGGGGAGTCTGAAAGAACTTCCCCCGCCGGCGGATGAGCACCTCCTGCAACCCTGGGTCATCGCCTCTCCTAGCTGTCCCTGGACCACAGTAGGTCTAGTCTAACTTTACACTTTATCTTTGGCTTTTTTTTGCCCCCAATTGTCCGCATTCACACTACACCATGCCCTTTGTCATGCTCATTGTGTCAGATGATACTTTGTCGTGTATTTTCAGTTATCAGAAACCATCTAAATCCCTAATGTACATAAAAAAGAACACATTTTTGACACAAATTGGGCAGACTTTTAGCACTTCGCCTTTTTTAAAAATGTGGCCCATTCCTTAACCAGCTGTATCCCCTGATGGGTGTAATATCCCAAAGTACCTGCAGGAGCCAGAAAACCCAAAACCCCTGCGGGTTTAAAAAAGGTTCACATGTATGGTTTTCCCCTTTAAGTCAGGGGAGGGAAGACTACAAGAACCCTCCATGTCTTAAAAATTTTAAATCTGCCCATCCCACCTTTTGGATGGGGGGGAGCTCTTTTAGGGTAAGGAAAATTTTTCACCTGGGAAAATAAACTTTGGAAATAACTTTTTTTTGAAAGAAAAATTTTTTTAATCTCACCCAAAATCAAACAGCCCCCAATGACTTTTCTTTTGTTTTACTCCCCTTTATCTGTTTTAGCACCCATGTCCCCCCGCTATGAGTAAGGGGGCAATGTAAGACACCTTAAATGTTTTTCGTAATACCTGTGTTGTTTTGGCTGAAGACTTACTGGCTATTTTTGTGCGTTTCTTAAACATTCTTAAAAAAAATATTTTTTCATCTTTTTACCCGATTTGGACTTTTGGTCT